>JAAGKR010007004.1:21218-39435 GCA_011419295.1 Clarias macrocephalus | reverse complement strand
AAATAGAAATGAAATAAAGTATTTGAATAAGATAAATATAAAGAAGTTAAAGAATATCTAATAAAAATAGTGGATATATAGTGACTGAAATGTAATGGAAATGTGGTGTAGTGCAGACCAGAATGTAGTGAAGTTCAACTTCACAGTTTGCAAAATGTGCAAGTGTGCAAATGTTCCATGTGTAAACCGGTTGTGTGTCCCGGTAAAAAGTAAAAGTTAAAAGGTCTGCAGTCCTGAGGTGTGCAAAATGTGCAAGTGTGTGAGTGTTAGGTTCTATGTGGTGTGGTGATTGAGAGCTTGTATAGCCTGCGGGAAGAAGCTCCTCCTCAGTCTCTCTGTGTTGGCCTTCAGGGAGCGGAATCGCTTTACTGACCGCAACAGAGAGAACAGTCCATTGCTGGGGTGACTGAGGTCTTTCACTATCTTCCTGACCTTGGTCCAGCACCGCTTGTTGTAGATCGTCTGAAGGTCAGGGAGCTTGGTACAGATGATACGTTCAGCTGATCGAACCACCCTCTGTAGGGCTCTCCTGTCCTGTATGGTGCTGTTCCCGAACCAGGTTGAGATGTTTCCCGTCAGGATGCTCTCTATGGTGCAGAAGTAGAAGTTCCTGAGCACCTTAGAGGGCAGTCTAAAGTCTCTCAGGCATCTGAGGTGGTTGAGATGCTGCCGGGCCTTTTTCACCACGGTGTTGATGTGACAAACATCATGATAGGTCCTGCGTGATGTGAACACAGAGGTATCGGAAGCTGTCCACTCTCTCCACTGGTCTCTCATTGATGGCGGGTGTCTTGTAGTTCCTCTCCTGCTTAGTACTAAAGTCCACTATCAACTCCTTCGTCTTACTGACGTTCAGGAGGAAATTGTTCCTCTGGCACCAGTTCTCCAGATTTCCAATCTCCTCCAGGTAGGCCGTCTCATCGTTGTCAGAGATCAAGCCCACCACGACCATGTCATCAGCAAACTTAATGATGGTGGTGGAGTTCGTAGTGGCTACGCAGTCATAGGTGTACAAAGAGTACAGCAGGGGGCTCAGGACACAACCCTGGGGGGCTCCAGTGCTGAGAGTGAGAGAGGCTGAGACATGTCCACCCATCCTTACTGCCTGTGGTCTCCCAGTTAGGAAGTTGGAGATCCACTGACATAGAGATGAGCTGAGTCCCAGGTGCTCCAGCTTGGTGGTGAGTGTGGAGGGAATTATGGTATTAAATGCTGAGTTGTAGTCGACAAAGAGCATTTTAACCAGCACCTCAGATTAGAGGCGTTATGAAGCTTTACAGAGCAGAAGTAGCAGATATACATATCAATATCAACTGTTCAGAGTAGATTATTGTGTGTTTTAGAGAAACGCCTTCAGTATTACAGTGTAGAGAAAAATAAACATCAGGAACGAGCATGGAGTTAGAAGGGGTGTACAAACTTTCGACTGGTAGTGTAAATACTTATTTTCCAGTTAGCGCTGTGTATACACACTTCTCTATTGACCCTGATACACTGATACTGTTACTGTCAAAAGGTGTGTGAGTGGAAAAACACATCGCACATCTGTTCGTCTAAGAACTCACACTCGGCTTCAGCTCAAGTTTTGACAGGTTTCTTGCCTGCCAATCAGAAGGCCTGGGTTCGATTCCCGCCCAAACCCCAGATACTGGATGCAGGGCCGCTCCCAAGCCCGGATAAAATGTGAGGGTTGTGTCTGCTTGTGTGCAGACCGGATGGTCCGCTGTGGCGACCCCTCAATGTGAACAGCTGGAAGACCAACAAACAAACCAAAGATTGTAAAGCGATACAGCCTGTGATCTTTGGTTTGACCACATGTGCCACTAAACCCCTTTTACTTGGGCAAGTGTCGCTGTATTAATCTGCTCTGCCTCAGAAAACCCCTAATTTGAGTTGTAACCGGTTCCTAATCACCATCTATTTAATCAGATTAATGAGATTCAAACGATCCAAGTAATCGTGATGCAACAGCAGAGCTCCAAGCGAGTTGAGGAGAGAAGTGAGCATCATCTAGTGTCCCTTTTCAGTCAACTAAATACACAAGAGTAGTCTTACATGTCAGGGTGTTTTTTCCCTCTGTTGGAAAGAGTCACTAATAATAATGAGTAATAAAGGTACAGTATTCTCAACTCTTCAGGAAACACTACACCACTCAATCCCCGAGTCTCTGTTGGAAATGATCTGGTTGTTGCATTCCCTCCAATAGTTTCATTTGTCTCCTAATCTTCTGCTTTAGATGATGATCTGAACAATGCCCTGTCGCATCCTGATGTCTGGAACAAGCTCAGATCCTCCGCAAAGGCCCTCCAATCCCATCCGCACAAACACCAGCCAGGGTCCTAGAATAACCGGCGGCAAAGGAGAGAAGTCTTACCTGTGCTCGGAGTGCGGGAAGAGTTTTACTCAGCGGAGTACTCTTCACCGCCACAAGCGCATTCACACGGGAGAGAAGACCCACCACTGCCTACTGTGTGGGAAAAGTTTTAACCAGCAGAGCACGTTTCAGAGACACCAGCGCGTTCACACCGGAGAGAAGCCATACCGCTGCCTGCTGTGTGGGATCAGTTTCACCATCCAGAGCAACCTCCGGCGGCACCAGCGCATCCACACGGGAGAAAAGCCGTATCACTGCTCGCTCTGCGGGAAGCGTTTTACCAACCACAGCACCCTGCAGCACCACCAGCGCATCCACACCGGGGAGAAGCCGTACCGCTGCCCTCACTGCGGCAGGGGCTTCACCGAGCACGGCACTCTGCAACGACACCAGCGCGTCCACACCGGAGAGAAACCGTACCACTGCTTGGACTGTGGCAAGAGTTTCAAACAGCAAACCGCTCTGCAGCAGCACAAACGCATCCACACCGGGGAGAAGCCGTATCACTGCACGCAGTGCGGGAAGAACTTCATCCAGCAAGGCCATCTCCAGCAACACCAGCGCACTCACAGAGCGGAGGCGCCGTACCGTCCTGCAGCGTGGGAGGAGTTTTACTCCAAAGAGTCGGTCCCGTCGTCAGTGCAGTCGGTGATAGTCTGATGTGTTCAGGGTTTAGTATTTAAGGCAGACTAAGTATCTTGAATAAACTGCATGGCAAGTGTAATATTTCCTTTATCTGTTTCTTCCATTAATGTATTGTACATACTAACACTCACAAATATATCACTGGATCACCTTTAACAGTGTTTCACCAACCTTGTGCAACATCACTACATTGAAGTGATCTTCACCAAGTTCTCACCCCAGGTCTAGTCATTTCGGCTCAGTCTCCTTAGTTGTCTTTGCTTGATGCAGGACAGTAATGTCTGAAACACATTGTCACGGTACGGGGTCACGGGACTCATCTTCTACCTTGGAAGTGTAAGAATTGAGAAGCTCCTCACTGCATGAAGCTGAAACACTTTAATCACTGCAGTAACTATCACAAGTTTCACAGTGGTACAGCAGATGCCTGATCCAGAACGACTTGCGTAAGTGGACAAGTTCAAATGATAATCACTCTGAGAGCGAGGAAGCACCACACGACCAGTCCTGCTGTGTGTGTGTGTGTGTGTGTGTGTGTGTGTGTGTGTGTGTGTGTGTGTGTGTGTGCTTCTTGTGTGTGTATCTTTAGCTCTAACTGGAATTAGTTCGCTCTCAGTTTGAAAGTGAAGTGAAAGCACCGGGCCGGTACATGAGATCATGCAGAAGCTAATGTTAGCAATGCATAGTGAATTGAATGCATGCGTGTGAGAAATTATAGTTCATCAGTTGTGTCATTGCAGTTATACAATCAGCTCCAGACTGTCGGGGACAGACACGTGGAAACGTATGACGATGACTTTGGAGTCCCGTGCTGCTCTCTCGTCTCCGCTGTGGCTGATGAGATGAGATGAGATGAGATGAGATGAGATTAGCACTGAATGTAGTGAACGGTTAAATAAGGAAGAAACGCTGAAGCAGGTAACTGTTGCATCCAGATAAAGACCTTAAGCCTGTTAGATTGCCCTTTATGTCACTCAAGTGTGCACTTCAGTAGGGAGGGATTGGGACTGGACCAGTGAGGAGACAAGGTTTAAGCACCTAGACGTCGGCTGGGTATGAAGCAGAAACAGTGAAACGCTTAGCGTCTGTAGATCAGAATTACAACACTTTTATTCCCATTACACTGAATTAGAGTGAAATTCCAGAACTGTTTCATGTCCTGTTTGCTGAAAACTATATACTGTATATTTGTTTTTAATTACTAAAGTATGGAGAACTTTAAGGCAGTGCTCTGTTAATTATTATATAAATAATGTATTTAAATATGTATTTATCCTAATTCATTTTGTCCCTGTAAGACTGTTCTGTGTACGTACACTAATACACCCAGTGCGCTTTGTTACTGTAAAGGTTTGATCTGGAATATATATAAAGGGGTGGAGTTTTCTTCTAACGTGTGCATGACTTGTGTAATGCTGATGATTCATTTATGAGAATATATGCAAAGTGTGTAAAAAGAAAAGATCATATGATCATAACAGTCTCTCAGCCCTGCGTGTCCTGTGTGAACTTGACTCTGATTAAAATTGTCCTGTCGATTTTTTACGGCTCTTCTTGTAGAATCTCTTACTGTTTGCTTGAATCTCTTTCTTTTCAGCTCTGTGGCAGCCTTGTGAGTTAGTTAGTCAGTTAGTTAGTTAGTGGCGGTGTAGCGGTTAGCACTGTTGCACCTCCAGGGTCCAGGTTTGATTCTCAGGTGTGTGTGTGTGTGTGTGTGTGTGTGTGTGTGTGTGTGTGTGTGTGTGCATGGACTTTGCATGTTCTCCTCGTGCTTGGTGGGTTTCCTCAGGGTTCTCCGGTTTCCTCCCACAGTCTAAAGACATACAGATCAGGCTAACTGGTGTTCCCAAAGGGCCCGTAGTGTGTCCCCTGAGATCGGCTCCAGGAGTCCTGCGACCCTGAGCAGGAGAGAGAGAGAGAGAGTAAAATAACTTGATAAAAATACACTGATTTAAATAAAGACAAGAAGAATAGATAAAGTCATTAATGCATTAACACAATGCCTGAATGTACATAATAAAAAGGATATGAGCTTTTATATCACATATATATGTATGTCATTTAAACACTATCATTTCTCACTTAAACACATTTATTTGTAGAGATTTATAATGAGCTTTATTGTGATTATTTTTTTTCTTTTGAGATAAACATAGATAACCAAATGTTAATATTACACAAAGATAACCAGAGGAAAACGTTTTTAAATGATGGTTTCATTTCATTTATTAAGGAACAAAAGCTGTCCAAACCTAGCTGACCCTATGTGAAAAAGTAATTGCCCCCTAAACCTAGTAACTGTCTGTTTTGGTGGCATCGACTGCAGTCGAGTGTTTGTGATCTCCGTGGAGGAATCGTGGCCTGCTGGGGGTCTCAATCGTGTAAGTGTGAGGAATATGAAAAAAATAAACGGATAAAGAAATAAAAACCCAGGAACGGGGGCGAATACTTGTGATGCGAGTAGTTTATAAGAGACCAGACCCGTACTCCATCCCCCATCCATCCATCCAGCAGGTGGCAGTACTCCAGCACAGAGCATCAGGGAGTGACAGGAGAAGAAGAAAGCGAGCTGCAGTGTTTGGACAGCTGTGTGATCTCCATGAAAACACACACACACACACACACACACGCACACACACACACACACACACACACACGCGGTGAGTTACAGTGTGGTTTCTTCTGTAGAGAGTGTGAGGAGCCCAGTGCAGTGCACATGAGGTCAGGGTGTTGTTGCAGGGTGTGTGTGTGTGTGTGTGTGTGTGTGTGTGTGTGTGTGAGAGAGGTGACACGACTCATCTTATGATGGATGATGAGTTTCTGCTGTCCTGAGTCCTGATGAATCACACTGAGTGCTGTGTTTAATGAACCAGGAGGCCGATGATTATTCTGAGTCAGATTCAGGAATAATTATTGGAGGTTACAGTCTTTTACAGATTTCATGCAGAATTTCGTAATATTTTATTAAATAAACATCCTTATTTTACGTTTCTATTTTATATATATTTTCTTTCTCCATCAGCTGTAACGGTTATGAAGCCAGACGGTTTAAATGGGATACCATCACCATCCCCGGAGCCCAGACGCGGTGTAGTGTCACTCTGTAAGTACCTCCACTTTATAAATACTGACTACACTCATGTTACATATTAATTTTAGATTGTCAGTTAAACAAACTTAGTAAATGATTTACTTGTACTATAGAGGACGCTGGCTAAGAGGTCAGCACCGTGGCCTCGCACCTCCAGGGTCCAGGTTCGATTCCCACCTCGGGGTCTGTGTGCGTGGAGTTTGCATGTCTTCCGCGTGCTTGGTGGGTTTCCCCTGGGTACTCCAGCTTCCCAAAGACCTGCAGATTAGTCTGATTGGCCGTCCCATATTGCCCGTAGTTTGTGTGTGTGTGTGTTGACCGGAGGTCACAGGCCTCCACGGTCCGGACGATCCGTGATGCTGACCTGCCCGCGTGTGTGTAACTCGTACACAACACATGCTATCTTTATCTGGCCACGCCCACTCCTGTTCCCGCGTCTGGATACGAGGTATAATCAATCTGTGATAGTTAGGAGCGGGAGAGGCAGTTTAAACACTGTCTGATAACCAGTTACCAGAGAATGTGCAGTTCCGTGGTCCTAAACACTTTCTGTCGGCTGCTCTTGTCACAGAGGACCAACCGATCCACATACCAGTTGGCAGCCCCTCCTGGTACAACCCTCCCATTCTTCTAACCAGGCTTAGGACTGGTGCTGCATGCAATGGCATTATGGGGCGTGGCAACCACCAGCGGTGGGGCTCGAATCCACATCCTCAGATCCCCAAATCCTCAAATCAACAGCCTAGAGCCTTAGCTGCCTGAGCCTCCACTGCCTCACTGGTGGTCCAATGACTCTCATGTCCATACATTTTAAAGAGAATTCCGAAAATCCACCAATTCTCCTCTGGATTAGTTGCAGAGGTCAGATGACACGTTCATAGTTGACCTAGTCTTTTGTCCTTTATTCTAATTAGTAATAAACTGCATTTCACATAGTTTCTATTTTCTTTCGGTCAGATTTTTCAGTCCAGATATGAGCCTCACCGTGTTACAAGCTGACGTCTGGAAGAAGCTCTAGCAGCGAGCGAAAGCCTCCTGGTACTGTTTTAACAAACACCGCTCACAGACAAATGCCGAACCTAATCCACCCGTCAGTGGACCGTGTGTCTCGAGCAGATCCTCGGGGAAAACACCGCTGCAGCCGTATAGGAGGGAAACCGTACCGATGCTCGCTGTGTGGAAAGAGCTTTACTCAGCAGAGTACTCTCCAAACACACCAACGCATCCACACCGGAGAGAAACCGTATGCGTGTTCAGACTGCGGGAAACGTTTCAATCAGCAGAATTCTCTCCAGAAACACCAGCGCATCCACACAGGCGAGAAACCGTACCACTGTTCGGTGTGCGGAAGGAGTTTTACCCAGCAGTGCACCCTTCAGCGACACCAACGCCTTCACACCGGAGAGAAACCGTATCGCTGTTCAGAGTGTGGGAAGAGCTTCACCGACAGAGACGATCTCCAGCGACACCAGCGCATCCACACCGGAGACAAACCCTACATCTGCTCGCAGTGCGGGAAGAGCTTCACGCAACAAAGTCATCTCCAGCAGCACCAGCGCACTCACACAGGAGAGAAGCCATATCCCTGCCCCGAGTGTGGGAGGAGTTTCGGCGAGAAGGGCCACCTTCAGCGACACCGCCGCATTCACACCGGGGAAAAGCCGTATCCTTGTTTCCAGTGTGGGAGGAGTTTTATTTCGCAGAGTATTCTCCAGCAACACCAGCGCATTCACACGGGAGAGAAGCCGTACCACTGCTCACGGTGCGGGAAGAGTTTCACTCAGCAGAGTACTCTACAACAACACCAGCGCATCCACACCGGAGACAAACCGTATCACTGCTGCGAGTGCGGGAAGAGCTTCAACCGCAACAGCCAGCTCCAGCACCATCGGTGTGTTTAGTGACATCGGTGGGGAGAAACCTTACTTATGTCATTGCGTTTAAAAGCAGAAAAATGAAGCTGTTTGAAAATTACACAAACATCGAGGATACCTGTTTGACATTTTGGCATTTAGGCTTGTGATTTGTGTTAGGGATGAGAGGATTGATTAGTTTTAGGCTGCAGTTGGCCAACTCAGTGATGCCTCAGTGGATAAAGCATTGGATTATTGCTCAGAAGGTCCCTGGTGTAAACCCCCTGTTGGGCCCTTGTGCAAGGCCCTTAACCTTTAACTGCTCAGATGGGATAAAATGTAAGTCACTCTGGATAAGAGCGTCTGCTAAATGCCATACATGTAAACTGGAATAATAATGTTCCTAGTAATTGGATCATAAGTATTATATCTCACCAATCTGATCCAAGACACGCGAGTCAGATCTCGCTGAGGTTTAACGGGAAAAAGAGATGATGCTCCAGTGCTACCTGTTTGGTTTTTAATTTAGTGTAAAGCAAAGAATATTAGTGGTTTGAGATGACATCACTGCTTAACAGAACTGAATGAAGTGAATCTAAACAGCCCCGACACTAACATCACCGCCAGGTGAACTGAACAGCATTGCTTATGAGATATACAGCAGTAAACTGGTGACAGCATCAGGGCCACACTGCAATGCAACAATCATTTACTTTTTAATCATCTACTTTTTGGTAGAAATATTAAAGACTAAATGTGTAACGTGAGTTGGTTACAGAATCTGTTGAAACTGACGTTACACTACACTGCTATCACCTGCTATCACCTTCCAGTTCTCTAATTTAACACCGTTTGGCAAATCATAGCTTAAGTCTTTATATTTAAAGTTTATGTTTACTGAATAAACTGACTTTCCTACTTAAACCCTTCCTGTGTTCGAGCCTGACGTACAGTAGCTCTAATATCTGCATAGGAACTTATTCCACTGGAGGTTTAACTGTGTGAAGCTTCACTCTTCCAGACTTGTTGTGGCTAAGAGCGAGGTAACGGTAAGATCTGTTCCTCTAATAAATCATTACTGAACTGTTCTCCTGTCCCTCGGGGTAAAAGGTAATTTCACGTCTTTTACTAAATGTTCATTTGTTTCTGACACAGCACACAATGTCCAGGTCCCTCCAGATTCTTAATTCAGGCTTTGACAGTTGACCGGCGTCTGGTTGCTGGAGGACGTCCTGTAGTGGTGAAGGTGCTGGAACTCTGTGACTCTCAGGCTTTCACTGGCATGTGCTGACTATACTCTTATTATTTATTTATTTATTTGTTTGTTTCTTTATTTAATGCCATGAGGGTGCGCTTATTGATTATTGTTTTATTTGGATGTTATTGAGTGATTTATTTTTGTATTATCAAGTCAAGTCAATTTTATTTATATAGCGCTTTTAACAATTGACATTGTCGCAAAGCAGCTTTACACAATAAAAAGAAGTAAGTCTGTATGCAATGTGTATGAATCAAAATGATAAGATGGTCCCTGATGAACGAGCCGAGGGCGACGGTGGCAAGGAAAAACTCCCTGGGATGGTAATAGGAAGAAACCTTGAGAGGAACCAGACTCAACAGGGAACCCATCCTCATCTGGGTGATAACGGATAGCAGGGATTGATCAACTTAATAATGTGTACTGGAAGTTCAGTGTAACAGGAGACGTGTTAAAATTAAAAGGAGTCCAGTTTGTTCCTGGAGGCTCAGGTAGACTGTAGGAGATTCATTATTATGGTCTGTTTTACAGTGTTACCGATTGATAGCAATCACTTAAAATAAAAATGTCACAGTATGCAATGTCTTATGCAGGCTTAAATATCTAGCCGAGAGAGAGAGAGAGAGAGAGAGAGAGAGAGAGTCTTGGGCTGGACTTTTACTATAATTTGCTTCGTTATAATTCAAATAAACTTTAAATAGTTTAAGTTTGATTGTGCCTTTAATCACCATAATTTTTTTATTATTATTTAGTTTCATGACACCATTATAACAACGAGCAATTCATTAATTTCAATAGAATTTCTTTTCTATAGCACCTTTAACATGGTCATTGCTGCAAAGCAGCTTTACAGAATCAAAAATATTAGTGAAATGATTTACGTTTGAGGAAATATGTATAAATTATAATTATCAGATTGTCCTTATGAATAACATTTATCTTTATTGACCTTTTCCTTTGGTATTCCAGTTAAAACTGGATGTCCCACCATCACAGCTTCTCTCCTGGTGTTTCCAGTCTGGTGAAGCCCTTCGCTGGACTCCAGCGGCCTGGTGCGTCTAGAGACGAGTCTCATCATCTGGTGACCTTTAGTAATCTTCTGAGCATGCTTTAGGATTTCCTCCTGGTTAAACCCCACTGCTCACAGGTTATCCCGTGTGCATGTAGGCACTGACAGCAGCTCGGGTAAGATGCCGGGGTTTAAGGTACTTTAGGAAGGTGTTTACTTCCTCACATAAGGACATGACGAGCTCCCGGTTCAATTCTATCCAGCGTCCCGATCACAACTTCATCAGAAATGTTTTTGTGGAAAAGAGCGTTCGTACAGTCAAATGAAATATAGTGGGTTTATTGTTTGAGAAATAACCATGAACACCGCCACCTAGTGGAGCGTTGTGTAATCAACACTCATGAATGAATGAATTAAACGTATTATTTCATTCACACAATCCACGCACCGGCTTCTCACCTGATGTTTTCCTGGAGGTCGGTAAAGACGTCATAATTTGCTCAGCAAGACACCCGTTTAATTTTTTATGTATTTTCTCCAGGATTTGGGCTAGTTAATTATTGAAAATTAATTACAATATTTATTCATATTTATATAAATTAATAATTATGTTGAATGAAAATGACATAGAAAATTGAATTAATTAAAAATACGGCAAAGTTTTATTTATTAAATCAACATAGAAGTCAAGACTCTAAAAATACAGACAGCACAGAGAACGGTTATATTACAGAGCGAAACATTTTAAAAACCCACCATTAAAAACTGCATTTTATTTTTACTTGTCAAACTCAAGGTTTCTACACTTCTTGTAAAACTGTAAAATACACACTTGTATGCAAAAGTATGAGCACCCCTGCTTAAATGAAATATATTGTTGATTCTGGGAAAAGAATAACAGAAATAAAAACGTCTTCAGCAAACTATTTAAAACCGTTTTTTTCTGCAAATACTAATGGACAAAGACTTTATATATTATGAAATTACGAACCCTGTGAATAAATACTACGCATTCAGTATTTATTAACATGCCAGTGGTAAAAGTAAAATGTTTGTAATAGCCAATGGAGGTGTTGCTGATCGGTCCTGCACACACAGCATGTTAATCTTTAAGGATGTTCAGGTCAGGGTGATGATGTGACGGTGATGATGTGACAGTGATGATGTGACGGTGATGATGTGACGGCCAGTCCACAGGCTTTAGACTGCATTTCCTCAAGCACGTCATGGTGGACTTCGGGAAAACTTTCACATTTACTTCCAAAATTAGACAATATTTACTGGTGGTGGTGGTGGTGAGGGGGGGTGGTGTTTGGTTTCACGTGTACGTGGTTGAAATGACAGAGAGAGACTCAACACCACAACACTTACACACGGTACGCCGTGCCCGGGTTATGGCCACTCTGTGTAGTCAAACCTCCCTTTTTTCCGCACATATCCCCACCTCGCTGCTGGTTGATCATTAGCATTATCATTGTGCAACACAACATATTTTTTAATCAAACGTTTTGTGCTGTAAGTGTGTGCATTCAAGGCTGTGAGACCACAATAAAGGCAAAACCAAACTGTGAACGATGTGACTAGACAGTTACGCTACAAACACCCTGCCTGGGAAGAAGCTACGGGTTGTCAGGGGTCACCGGGAGGTTCCCGTGCAGTTGGTCTCCGCCGCCAGACTTGTCTCCTGTGTGAAGCCGCTGGTGGAGCTGGAGCGTGTTCTTGCGATTGAAGCTCTTCCCACACAGTAAACAGTGATACGGTTTCTCTCCGGTGTGAATGTGCCGGTGTCGGTGGAGAGTACTTTGTTGCGCGAACGTCTGTCCACACACCGAACACTGAAACGGCCTCTCTCCGGTGTGAATGCGGTGGTGTTGCTGTAGCGTGTTCATCCGACTGAAGCTCTTTCCGCACTCGGTGCAATAGTACGGCTTCTCCCCCGTGTGGGTGCGCTGGTGTCCTTGCAGCGTTTTCTTCTGATGGAAACTCTTCCCGCACTCGGAGCAGTGAAACAGATTCTCTCCCGTGTGGAGACGCTGGTGTTCTTTTAGAATACAGCTCTCACTAAAACTCATCCCACACTCCGTACAGTGAAAGGGCTTCTCTCCCGTGTGAACGCGCTGGTGTCGCTGTACCGCGTTCTTACGAGTGAAACACTTCCCACACTCCGAGCACTGATACGGTTTCTCTCCAGTATGGATACGCTGGTGTGTTTGG
Organism: Clarias macrocephalus; assembly: GCA_011419295.1. Classification (NCBI taxonomy): domain Eukaryota; kingdom Metazoa; phylum Chordata; class Actinopteri; order Siluriformes; family Clariidae; genus Clarias; species Clarias macrocephalus. The sequence continues at coordinate 26,991 of JAAGKR010007004.1, read as the reverse complement.
AAGTTCTGCTGATGTGTAAAGCTCTTTCCACACCATGTACAGTGGTACGGTTTTTCCCCAGTGTGAACGCGCTGGTGTTGTTGGAGATTACTCTCTTGGGTGAAACACTTTCCGCACTGCGAGCACTGGTAGGGCTTCTCTCCGGTGTGAATTCTGTGGTGTTTCTGGAGGTCTCCCAGTCTAGCAAAACTCTTCCCACACTCTGAGCACTGGTGGATTTTTTTCCACACCACTTTCGGTGAGGCCTTTGTGAGGAAAGTAGCAGGCGGACTACTGCAACTTACTGGGGACACGTTCTCAGATTTGATTTCTACAGGTCTCTGGAGTCTTTCTGAAGCAGTGCCATCTTTTGACGAGTCTGTGGACAGGTCTAGAGGTGCGTGAAACTGGACGAACGGAGCAGGAGACGACTTGTAACAGAACATCCTTCCTTTCTGCATGAAACAGAAACAAAAAATAGTTAAGACTTGAAATAATAGATGAGGTCACCATGAGCCTGTCCACAATTTGACAGCTTATCCTTGCTAAACAATGGTTTACTCACATACTCACATACACACACTACTACTAAATTAACAATAAACCCTGACCATCTACTCACTTAGCATTGGCCGGGTACTTAATGTAACTTGACCTTGAGCTTCATCAACTGTCAAATTAGACAGCTAAAACTCAAACCTCCCCTCCCTTTATCTCCACGATCCTAGAAAAGGCTGTAGTGCAAAATTCCAACTTTAACTGAAACTATATATATATAGACATAGAAGTCAAGACTCTAAAAATACAGACAGCACAGAGAACAGTTATATTACAGAGCGAAACATTTTAAAAACCCACCATTAAAAACTGCATTTTATTTTTACTTGTCAAACTCAAGGTTTCTACACTTCTTGTAAAACTGTAAAATACACACTTGTATGCAAAAGTACGAGCACCCCTGCTTAAATGAAATATATTGTTGATTCTGGGAAAAGAATATATATATATATATAAAAGTGCCCTCCATAATTATTGGCACTCCTGGTTAAAATGTGTTCTTTAGCTTCTAAAAAATTCAGTTTTGTTCTAAATAACGTAGGACCACAATGGAAAAAAGAGAAAATTCCAACCTTTAATTCAAGTGCATTTATTCAGTTGAAAAAATAATTAATAGTTAAATAATTATTTTACATCAAATCATGGGTGCCACAATTATTAGCACCCCTGATGTTTAATACTTTGTACGACCCCCTTTTGCCAACAAAACAGCACCTAATCTTCTCCTATAATGTTTCACAAGATTAGAGAACACAGACAGGGGGATCTTCGACCGTTCCTCTTTACACAATGTCTCTAAATCATCCAGTGACCCGACTCCTCTCCTCTGCACTCTCCTCTTCAGCTCACTCCACAGGTTTTCAATGGGGTTGAGGTCTGGGGACTGAGAGGGCCACGGGAGGAGCCTGATTCTGTGTGTGGTGAACCATTTCTGTGTAGATTTGGCCACATGTTTTGGCTCATTATCTTGCTGAAAGACCCAGTGACGACCCATCTTCAGCTTTCGGGCAGAGGCCACCAGATTGTGCTTTAAAATGTCCCGGTATGTCAAAGCATTCATGATGCCGTGCACCCTAACCAGGTTCCCAGAGCCTCTGGAAGAGAAACAGCCCCACAGCATCACCGATCCTCTCCCAAACTTCACAGTGGGCATGAGGTGCTTTTCTGCATACTCATCTTTTGTACCCACTTAGAGTGTTTGTTGCCAAAAAGCTCTATATGGTCTCATCTGACCAAAAAACACAGTCCCAGTTGAAGCCGCAGTACCGCTTAGCAAACTCCAAACGTTTGCGTTTATTGAGACTGAGAAAAGGTTTTTTCCTTGCCTGCCTCCCAAAGAGCTTGTTGGCATGTAGATAGCGTCTGATGGTTGTTTTGGAGACTTTGTGACCCCAGGATGCTCTCATTTGTTGCAGTTCTTTAACAGTGAGCTTTGGAGAATTGTTTATTTCTCTTACCATCTTCCTCACTGTGCGTGGAGGCAAAATAAACCTGCGTCCTCGTCCAGGCTGGTTTACTACTGTTCTAGTTTTTTTTAAACTTCTTAATGATTCCTCTCACAGTAGATATGGCCAGGTGCAGGCAGGTGGATATTTTCTTGTACCCATTGCCTGACTTGTGAAGGTCGACACACTTCTGCCTTACTTGAATGGTCTGTTCCTTTGTCTTTCCCATGTTGAAGAGTGGATAAGAGAAATGGCCTCTGTGTCACGTTATATTTATACGCCAAGGAAGCAGGAAATTACTAATTAAATGTTCCTAGATACTCTGATCAACTTTGTAAACTACTGTAGACATGACAGAAATACTTCAAGTACATTTATTTTCTAGGAATTGTTAGGGGTGCCAATAATTGTGGAACAGGTTATTTTATGAAAAATAATTATTTATTAGTCAGGGATTTTTATTTCCCCTTAAAATTCACTTTATATTCACATTATATTTTTCTACAATTTTCAGTATGACAATATGCTTCGACAATAAGTACTGAATTTATTTTAAGGTTTTTAACACATCTCAACCAGAGGTGCCAATAATTATTTGTATATCCAAATCCGTTTAAACTGAGTTTTTCACAAGTTCACATGTAATCTGAGTGAACCCTTCCAGTTAGGTCAGTTAGGATCACTGCTTAATTTTAAGAATGTAAAATATCAGAATAACATTCTTGTATATTTCATCACATTCCCAGTGTGTCAGAAGCTTTATCCAGCCAGCTGCTGCCCGTTCCATCTGATAGAACTGCTGAATCTGAGTCAGGTTGGTAGGACTCCTCACTCACACATGCTTTTCCAGTTCTGTTCACAAACATTCTACTGGATTGAGGTCAGGGCCGCTCCAATGCCTCAACTATTGCCGTTACGTCATTTGGCAGTTAAGCACTTTGGAAGAACGTTTGGAGTCATTGTCCATTCAGAAGTACCATCTGTGACCAAGCTTTAACTTCCTGGCTGATGTCTTGAGAAGTTGCTTCAATATATCCAGTTAAACGTCCATCTTCATGATGTCAGCTATTTTGTGAAGTGCGCCAGCCCCTCCTGGAGCAAAACACCCCCACAACATGAGGCTACCACCTCTGTGCTTCACAGTTGGGATGATGTTCTTTGGTCTGCAAGCTTCCCTGTTTCCTCCAGACAGCGATGGTCATTATGGTCAAACAGTTTTGTTTTTTATCAGACCAGAGAACATTTCTCCAAAAAGTAAGATGTTTGTCCCCATATGCAGCTTCCATATGGAGCAGTGGCTTCTTCCTTGCTGGGTAAGTCGATATCAGTCTGGTTTAACTGTGGATATAGATACTTTGGACCTGTTTCCTCCAGTGTCTTTACAAAGTCCTTAGCTGCTGTTCTGGGATTGATTTCTACTTTCTGTACCAAAATACACATCTCCTTCCTGAGCGGTATGATGGCTGTGTGGTCTCGTGGTGTTTATACTTGAGTAGTATTTTTTGTACAGAGGAACGTGGTGCCTTCAGGCATTTGGAAATGGCTCCCATGGATGAACCAGGATTGTGGAAGTCCAGGTTTTTTTTTCTAAAGTCGTGATTTTTTTTTATTTTGATTTCCTCAAAGAGGCACTAAGTTTGAAATATCTCAAGCTGTTTCACGGCACAGCCAACTGAGTGTCTGTGAACTTCTGACCCACTGAAACTGTGGTATAGTGAATTATAAGTGAAATAATTATAATTATAATGTAAACAACTGTTGGAAAAATGTTCTGAAGTAGTTGTTGCCTAAAGTAGACATCATGACAGACTCGCTAAAACTATAGTGTGTTAACATCACACACACAAACTGACCTTGATTCTGGATCTGGAAAAGATGGAAATGAGTGATTATGTCCTGTATGGTCACTCTGACTTACCTGGGAAACGTTCTCAGATTTGATTTCTCCAGGTATCTGAAGCCTTTCTGAAGCAGCGCCATCTCTTGAGTTTGTGGTCAGGTCGAGAGGGGTGTGAAACTGGACAAAGGGAGCCGGAGACGACTTGTAACAGAACATTTTTCCTTTCTGCATGGAAAGACAACAGAAAAAAATTCTAAACTCAAAAGCAGAAATTTAAATAAATGAAAATAAATCAACTAGCAACCAAAAAAAACCCCAACATGAATGTCACGAGAGATGATTGTAAGTATCACAATTTTCGATATTATGTTGTGTTTTTTTTTTTATATGAATAAAAAAATAAATATTATTTGCCCCTACCACACAGGATGCTGGGCACAAAAGAATTGTGACCCCCTAATTATCCTAATTATCTTATCATAACAAAGTAATTCTGTGACATCACCAGCAACAGTTCTCATTTACTCACAATTCTATTTACTAATATATACATACTAGTATACAATTGAGATCAGAACACTGATAACACTGATAACCAAGTTAAGAAATATGAAATAATACTTAATAAAATACTTTAGTATGGACTATGCTCACAGCTGCATGCATAATATTTCAGTCAGGATTAGTCATGGGCAGTACTGGGGCAGCACTGGTTAAAGTGGTAAATGACCAAACACTGGCCCTGCTAATGAACACGATCCAGTAGATAGTGACACTGCTCTGATGGACCCCAGAGCCAATGAAGTTAGAAAAATGTTTAAGATATAAGGATATGTCATTGCCGCTGAGGGACTGGGTGAGGGACTGAGGAACTGGGTGAGGGACTGAGGGACTGGGTGAGGGACTGAGGGACTGAGGGACTGGGTGACTGGGTGACTGGGTGAGGGACTGGGTGACTGGGTGAGGGACTGGGTGACTGGGTGAGGGACTGGGTGAGGGACTGGGTGAGGGACTGGGTGAGGGACTGGGTGAGGGACTGGGTGACTGGGTGAGGGACTGGGTGACTGGGTGAGGGACTGAGGGACTGGGTGAGGGACTGGGTGACTGGGTGAGGGACTGAGGGACTGGGTGAGGGACTGGGTGACTGGGTGAGGGACTGGTTGACTGGGTGAGGGACTGGGTGACTGGGTGAGGGACTGAGGGACTGGGTGAGGGACTGGGTGACTGGGTGAGGGACTGAGGGACTGGGTGAGGGACTGGGTGACTGGGTGAGGGACTGAGGGACTGGGTGAGGGACTGGGTGACTGGGTGAGGGACTGAGGGACTGGGTGAGGGACTGGGTGACTGGGTGAGGGACTGGTTGACTGGGTGAGGGACTGGGTGACTGGGTGAGGGACTGAGGGACTGGGTGAGGGACTGGGTGACTGGGTGAGGGACTGAGGGACTGGGTGACTGGGTGAGGGACTGGGTGACTGGGTGAGGGACTGAGGGACTGGGTGAGGGACTGGGTGAGGGACTGGGTGACTGAGTTACAGTACTACCCTGTAACTACACATGTAGCTCTGCTTCATAACTGACTAACTGTACACAGTCAGATTTAGCTACTCATCATGTTCTCTAATCTGCCTCGACCTTCATTACCTCAGTCATGCACCACTCACTCCTATGGTGCAAAAGTGTACACCCCTCCTAACTCCATGCTCGTTCCTGATGTTTATTTCTCTCTACACTGTAACACAACACTGAAGGCGTTTATATAAAACACACAATAATCTCCTCTGAACAGTTGATATTGAGATGTTTATCTGCTACTTCTGCTCTGTAAAGCTTCATAACGGCTCTAATCTGAGGTGCTGCTTGTTAATTGGTGATTTCTGAGGCTGGTGACTCTAAATGAGCTTCTCCTCTGCAGCAGTAAGTTTTGGTCTCACTTTCCTGGGAAGGTCTTCAT
>JAAGKR010007004.1:4389-21198 GCA_011419295.1 Clarias macrocephalus | reverse complement strand
GGGAAACGTTCTCAGATTTGATTTCTCCAGGTATCTGAAGCCTTTCTGAAGCAGCGCCATCTCTTGAGTTTGTGGTCAGGTCGAGAGGGGTGTGAAACGGGACAAAGGGAGCCGGAGACGACTTGTAACAGAACATTTTTCCTTTCTGCATGGAAAGACAACAGAAAAAAATTCTAAACTCAAAAGCAGAAATTTAAATAAATGAAAATAAATCAACTAGCAACCAAAAAAAAAACCCAACATGAATGTCACGAGAGATGATTGTAAGTATCACAATTTTATAAATTTTCGATATTATGTTGTGTTTTTTTTTATATGAATAAAAAAATAAATATTATTTGCCCCTACCACACAGGATGCTGGGCACAAAAGAATTGTGACCCCCTAATTATCCTAATTATCTTATCATGACAAAGTAATTCTGTGACATCACCAGCAACAGTTCTCATTTACTCACTCAGAATTGGGTGCTATTTACTAATATATACATACTAGTATACAATTGAGATCAGAACACTGATAACACTGATAACCAAGTTAAGAAACATGAAATAATACTTAATAAAATACTTTAGTATGGACTATGCTCACAGCTGCATGCATAATATTTCAGTCAGGATTAGTCATGGGCAGTACTGGGGCAGCACTGGTTAAAGTGGTAAATGACCAAACACTGGCCCTGCTAATGAACACGATCCAGTAGATAGTGACACTGCTCTGATGGACCCCAGAGCCAATGAAGTTAGAAAAATGTTTAAGATATAAGGATATGTCATTGCCGCTGAGGGACTGGGTGAGGGACTGAGGAACTGGGTGAGGGACTGAGGGACTGGGTGAGGGACTGGTTGACTGGGTGACTGGGTGAGGGACCGGTTGACTGGGTGAGGGACTGGGTGACTGGGTGAGGGACTGGGTGAGGGACTGGTTGACTGGGTGAGGGACTGGGTGAGGGACTGAGGGACTGGGTGAGGGACTGGGTGAGGGACTGAGGGCCTGGGTGAGGGACTGAGGGCCTGGGTGAGGGACTGGGTGACTGAGTTACAGTACTACCCTGTAACTACACATGTAGCTCTGCTTCATAACTGACTAACTGTACACAGTCAGATTTAGCTACTCATCATGTTCTCTAATCTGCCTCGACCTTCATTACCTCAGTCATGCACCACTCACTCCTATGGTGCAAAAATGTACACCCCTCCTAACTCCACACTCTTTCCTGATGTTTATTTCTCTCTACACTGTAACACAACACTGAAGGCGTTTATATAAAACACACAATAATCTCCTCTGAACAGTTGATATTGAGATGTTTATCTGCTACTTCTGCTCTGTAAAGCTTCATAACGGCTCTAATCTGAGGTGCTGCTTGTTAATTGGTGATTTCTGAGGCTGGTGACTCTAAATGAGCTTCTCCTCTGCAGCAGTAAGTTTTGGTCTCACTTTCCTGGGAAGGTCTTCATGAGAGACAGTTTCATCCTGGAGCTCGATGGGTTTTACAAACACACTCGACACAATACTGTTCTTACAGGAACTGATCCAGAACCTTCTAACCTTCATGTCTTATAATAACTACTGGCTGTTACTGTTGTTGTACTTAATTAGCAAATGCTTAAATCCAGTCTTGTTCTAGAATGTAGAAAATAAATCACTAAACAAAAAACAAAAACACTGAATTAGAAGATGTGTCCAAACTTTTGCCTGATGTAGTTTGTATTCTCTGAGTCTCTCCTGTAACAGCACTGCTCATCTCCCACATGTGTGTTTTTTCTGGCTGCTCTACATGATACAATCGCAACTAGATACCTCCTGTAATATTATTCTCTACTGGATGGTTGAAATTTCCTTCTGGATCAATGAAATATCTGTCTGTCTAATGTCATGCTCTATAGTATTGAGCAGGTCCTCAACAAGTGTGTGTGGCTAAACCAAAAGAGCTGAGCTGGTGGTCCTCGTCCACTGACTAACCAGTGCTGATTCAGAAAACATAAGTCATAAGAATGATAATAATATTATATTAAATGTTGTCTAAAATGTTCGATGAATCTGATGTTGGACAGTTCATGGTAAAATTATTAGACCAATCATATAAAACAGGTCCTAAACACTAACCTGTGTTACAGGGGTGTAAGAAGTGATTTCTGTGGGTTTCAGACCTGTTTGGATTGACGTTGATTAAGTGTCCATCCCATACAGCTGAACTTGCACACATTTTGGCTTGAGATCAGAAGATGAGACACAAGGTCAGACTTTCAGCTTTGCCTTTCTGATACTTGCACCTAATTTTGCTAAACTACGGGCAGCACACACACACACACACACACACATGTACTGTCTGCCCCAAAAGCCATTTATTTTCCACACACACACACAGTCCACACACAGCCTGGCGGCCTCTTTCCACTAGGTTCTGGAGTGTGGCTGTGGGCATTTGTGTCCAATCATGCACACAGAGCTTTATTGAGGTCAGGCACAGATGTCAGGCCAGGAGGAGGCGGTCTGCATTCCAATTCGATCCCAAAGGTTCCCAGTGGGGTTGAGTTCGGGCTCTGCTCTCAGGGCCACCAGCATTCCTCAACCTCGACCGTGTCTTTATTACACTGTGCTTTATGTCCAGGCCGTTGTCATGCTGGAGCGTGTCTGGGCCTGGTCCTTCTGTCCTGGAGCACAGACATCTTAATGCTTCAGCATACAAAGACAGTCTAGATAATTAGACACTTCAACTTTGGCAAACAGGGGAAGTCATTCTCTCTCGTATATGATTGATATGTTTTTCTTATATATTCGGACATTTCTTACACATTTTAAACTGATAAGAACGGAATATGTGAAATGACATTTACTCCCATTATTTCAGTATTATTTCAAAAAAAGTTTGAATTAAATGATATCATGCTAAAAGCAGCCTAACATGCTATTTCTGATGAGTTTCCCCTTTGATCATGATGAATCTAGCCATCGAGCACTTAGTCCAGAACCAGTTAGCCCTTGGAGAGATTTCTCCCGTCCAGTCCATACTGCATATTATTGCCAGCTGACATCCCAATAATATTTGACATACTGTGGTGTGCAGGTTTAATCTGTGTTTAATCTGTGTGAACTGTTTGTCAACAGTCTGTAGACACCTGAGCATCACCTATACGATCTTATCAGACACTCCATTCCAGAACCGTGGGCACTGACATGGATTCTGCCCTGCAGTCACAGAACGTCCTCCACCCTTACAGCTTCCCTCTTAAATCTGGACCAGGGCAGTGGGGGGATTTGTGCTCACTCAGCCACAGGAGCGTGACTGAGGTCTGGCAGTGTAGTCAGGCGAGGAGGTCTGGAGCTCAGCCTGCATTCCAACTCCATCTCAGAGGTGTTCAGTGAGGTTGAGGTCAGACAGGGCTCTGTGCAGGACTCTCCATCTCCTCTCTCTCTCTGACTCTTTGTGAACAGCGGCACAGTCGTTTCGGAACTGGTTTGGGCCGGTTTGTTCCAGTGAATAGAAATCCTAATGCTACAGCGTACAAAGACGGAGCCTCGTGTTTGGGGAGGAACCACGTGTGGGTATTACAGTCAGGTGTTGCTTTAATAGACATTTAATATAAACTTATTTTTAATTTACAGCTGACATTGTGTAAACTTTCTGTTAACTGTACGGTTGTACCAAGTGTAGCGCAAGAACTGCAGTGTTTCTCACGTATTCTGAAACTATTGAAGCCACCTTGAGGTTGAAGTGAAATTGGATGAATTTGGAATGCTGAGTGCGTGCCAAACCTCCTCAACTGACCTCACTAAGGCTCTTACGGCTGAATGGACAAATCTTCCCAGCCTCGCTCTACAGCCCAGTGGAAAACCTTCCCAGAAGATTAGCGCATTATAACAGCACATGGAGAATAAGTCTGGAATACTTTTGGCCGTGTAGTGTATACACCTCGGGACTTTCTTCCTGTGCTTCTTCAGATTAGAATAATCTGAAGGTAAATACCTGTTTTATTTCACTTTTCCTGAACTTCCTCCACCCTTTGTAGAAAAATATATTCTTTACTTTAACCCCCCTTCTCCTGAGAAGGCTTTCCATTAGAATCTGGACCAGGGCAGTGGGGGGATTTGTGCTCACTCAGCCACAGGAGCGTGACTGAGGTCTGGCAGTGTAGTCAGGCGAGGAGGTCTGGAGCTCGGCCTGCATTCCAACTCCATCTCAGAGGTGTTCAGTGGGGTTGAGGTCAGACAGGGCTCTGTGCAGGACTCTCCATCTCCCAGTCCAACCATAACCCACCATGTCATTATAAAACTCCCTTTGTGCACAGAGGCATAGTCCTGCTGGAACCGGATTGGGCTGGGTTGCGCCAATAAATGGAAATCTTTGTGAAAAGCCTTTGTGGAATCACATGCAACAGTTTGAGGACAGTTATAGCTGTCACGGTCGGGTGTCCACATACTTTTGGACAAATGTAGTGTATATTGAGTAGTTTTAGATGTAAATGACTTCAGTAGAAATTCAACAAGATCATATCATTAATCTTTTCATTTATTTAACCTCTACACCGACCTTAAACATGGTTACCACTCTGTGTGCCGCAGCATTACAGTTTCCCTCTTCTGGCACTAATGCACCTGTGCACTAAACAGAGTGACACCTTTTTCTCATCATTCATTGTCTTGTATGCATTTGCTTCCTTGTCTTTATGCACGTAATTCCATGGGCGTGTCCCTGCAGCACAAGAACATCATTGTCTCTAGTGTACTCTGAATCCTGGAAAACAGAAAGTACACTTGAACATGGAAGAATTGTAATGCGGACTGCGTGCCAGGTCTCCTCGGCTGACCTCACTAACGCTCCCCTGGCTGAATGGGCAAATTCAAGGCCACAGTGCAAAACGCTAAAGGAAGGAACAGAGCAGTGCCGCAACAAAAAAGGACTAAATGTGGACTATAATATTTAACTAGGACACACACATATTAGGAAAAGTACAGTGTGCAGACACTTGATAATGTCCTGTACGATTTGACCCAACACCCCATTCTCGATCCTTAAAGATTAAAGTCATAGCAAACAACTATGACAAGAAAGCATTAATGCAGATTCTGCCCTGCAGTTACTCCTGTTACAGCCTCCGCTCGTCCAGCTTTCCACTAGAACTGGTCCGTGGAGGATTTGTGCCCATTCAGCCACGGAATCATTACTGAGGTCGGGCATTGACGTCAGCCGGGGACGCCTGGAGAGCACTCTTGCATTCCAGTTCCATCCCAAAGGTGCTGAGTGGGGTTGAGGTCAGGCTCTGTGCAGGACTCTCTGCTACTCCACACCAAGCTTAACACACCACGTCGTTATAAACCTCTCTCCATGTGCATGCTGGAACAAGCTCAGGCCCCGTTTGTTCCAGTAAAGAAAAAATAACAAAAGCTGCGGCACACAAAGACGTTGTACAAATTAAATAGGCGGTTATGAAGAATAAAAAGGAAATAAGAGCCATTACTCCAAACTTGTACAGCAGAAACGTGTGAAGGCTGAGTCACGGACACAGTCCTCTCTAATGTCTAAGTTTATAGTGCATGTTCATAAAGGAGAATTAGATCATTTATGAAAATAAAAATCTTTTTGTTTCAGTGTAGTGACTATAAGTACAGTGTATCTATGAGTAAAAGTATGTGCACTTCCACTTTCACACCCAGGTGTGTCTGTGTGCTGTAGCATTACGGTTTCCCTTCAGTGGAACGAAGAAGCCCAAACGTGTTCCAGCATGACATCAGTGCACAAAGCCAGGAGAATTAAGGCATGCTGGAAGAACTCGCACGGCCTGCACAGAGACTTGACCTTAACCATACTGAACACCCTTCAGATGACTGGTTTGCCTTCATGAGGAAGCTCCTCGAACTCCACATGGTGAAAAAAACGAGGTCTACATGGATCGTCTGTAGGAATCATCAGCAGCTTTATATTCCTGGAAGGACAACTGTCAGACTTTTTATTAGTGGTTATTGGGTCTCCCATAACTCCAGCAGATTTACGAGACCAGATGATTAGACCATGACTAGAGGACAGTAAACCTTCATTCTACTCCAGCGGACTGAACCTTTCACTGCAACTGCATCCTCCTGTCTCACACACTACCTCAATACATTTTGCCCGACCTCACATGCAGCTTTTTCCACAGTTTTGTGCTGTGCTTGGGATTCGCTCGTAAACGTGCCACTTTATTTGCGTTCCTGATTTACAGTCGGGCGGTGCTGGCTCAGCGTGTTAAGGCCCTGAGTTACTGATCGGAAGGTCTGCGATTCGAGCGAAGTGCTTAACCCTGTCTGCTCCAGGGGGCGCTGTATAACAGCTGTCCCTGCACTCTGTCCCCAGCCTACTAACAAGAAAAGTTGGGTTATGTGAAGAACACAGAATTCACTGGTCAGTAATGTTCATGTGACAAATGAAGCCTGAACTGACCTTCACGCAGTCTGACCTGAGTAACACTTCTCCTCCCGGCCACCTGAAAGTGCTTTCTGTGCTGCACTCTTGTACTGTTGCACTCGCACTATGGATGCACGACGGGCGTGTCATTGCAGTGCAAGAATGTCATTGTTTCTTGTATCCTCTGTATTCAGGAAACATCTGAAAGTGAAGTAAGCCTGAACCTGGGTGAACTGGAAAACTGACTGATGCTCCTCACATCCACGTACTGCACCAGCTACCCTGCCCTCATCTACAGTCTTTACTCAGTGTCTATATACTATAAATATGTAGACCCATGATCATCACAATCTATAAACAGAAATGTTTCCAGAGGTGGCAACTCTAAGTATTTTGTAATTAACTTTAGTAGGTTTGTTAGAAGATACTTTTCACTTTCACTCCGCAACATCCTACAGCAGATATCTGTACTTTCTCCTACACTACATTTCTGCATCATGGTACATAACCACAGGGTTACTGCGTGATTTGCCTTCCCTCTTTGAAGCGCTTAACAGAGTAGCCGGTGTATGAGTGAGTGCCACAGAGAAACTCTGGTTCTGGGGATCTGGGTCTGGTTCATCTAACCTTTTAGAAAACACCAAGATAGTTAACAAATCAGATTTCATTGAACTACTTCTGTCAACTGGATTCCTGAACTTGAAGGTGATTTTAATATTTACTTTTTAAACTGATCAATGATATCGTTCCCACTTTGATCTTCTTTTTGTTTTTGGTCAGTAAGTTTAGTAAGCAGCCATGAATGTATGTAGTGTTTAAAAAGTAATAGATCATGATACGACGTGAGCCTGTTGGACATCACATTCCAGAGCCACGGGCATCAGTAATGGTTCTGCCCAGTGAACACTGCTCTAACTGCCTTCACAGAATCTGGAGCGCGGCTCTGGGGATTCATGCTCATTCATCCACATGAGCACTACTGAGGCTGGGCAGAAACACGAGGTCATGCTACAACAGGTTTGGGCTGGTCTGTTCCAGTTAAGCAGAATCCTAATACTACAGCATACAAAGAGGTTTTATCCTGGTGTATGCGTACATGTTTGGAGAGGAACCACATACGGGTCTGAGGGTTAGGTGTGGGTCAGATGCCTGCAGCCAGACTGAGACACGAGGGTAAAATCCCACAAGGAGGATTTGTGTAGAAGGCAACAGACATAATGGCATATGGGCCAAAAGATAGCATCTCAACGTAAACATAGAGCTAGAGGACCATGATGAAGTCATTAGTTCTATAAAAACATACAGGAAAACATCTGAATAGTCAAGAAATAACATTACCAGACGTTTGAATGTACACTATATTGCCAAAAGTATTCTGCCTCGCCCCGCCTTCGCATGCATGTGAGCTTGAGTAACATCCAATTCTTAATCCATAGGGTTTAATGTTGGCCCTCTGCAGCTATAACAGCTTCAACTCTTCTGGGAAGGCTTTCCACAAGGTGTAGGAGAGTGTTTATGGGAATTTTTGACCGTTCTTCCAGAAGCACCTTTGTGAGGTCAGACAGTGATGTTGGCCGAGAAGGCGTGGCTTGTAGTCTCCACTCTAATTCATCCTAAGGGTGTTCTATTGGGTTGAGGTCAGTTCTTCCATATCAAACCCGCTCACCCATGTCTTTATGGACCTCGCTTTGTGCACTGGAGCGCAGTCATGTTGGACCAGGAAGGGGCAGTCCCCAAATTGTTCCCACAAAGATGGGAGCATGAAATTGTCCAAAATTCGCACAGTGCAGTCAGACTAACTCTCTTATCTAGAGCACGTTACAAAAGTGCTTTGAAGTTAAAGAGTTTGTAGAAACAGTTTAAAGGTTAAATCTAATAATAATCTGCTGATCTTTAATGTAATGAGTGATAATAATAATAATAATAATAATAATATTATTATTATTATTATTATTATTATTATTATTATTATTTGAGGTTGAAGTCCACGTCCATGTCTGTGTGTCTCTCTGTCTAACTTATTAACACACAGAAATCACATTCTGTAAGGTCGAGTATCTGACGCCTTGTTTACACTAAGTTGTCCTTCTTTAGTGGTCAGACAAATACACTCGCTGTTCGGTAATCGGAGAGAGAATCACAGATGAGAAATGGAAAAAGTCGATCGGATAAAGATGAAGTTTTGTCTTAAAACGACTCCGGCGTGTTAAAATTCACTTCTACCACTTCAGCGCTGTTATTTCAGCCAAAGTGAAAATATGAACTAATCCCAGTAAAAATACTCAGTTTATCTTTTCTAATTAATATCTATTGGTGCAGGTGTTTGTTTACAATGAGACAGCAGCGCATTAGTAGATTATTTTAAAGTAGATTATTAAATCCCACACATAACTGTTCATAACATCACTTTTACTCCACATGTAGATTCACTGATGGTGCAGATTAAACTTTGGTTTAAGATTTGGGTGATGCTGCGACAAACAGACAGACATAAATACCCAGACAGACAGACAGACAGACAGACAGACAGACAGACAGACAGACAGATACCCAGACAGACAGACAGACAGACAGGAATGTTTCTGAGACTGGTTTCTGGTCCTCCAGTGTATGAAACATAAAGAAATCACTAAAACAGCGAGTTCTAACCCAATGTACAGACAAAACCTCTCTTTTATTTATTTATATGGATACGCTGTCTTGGTAATGAGCAGAAATATACACGTGTCCAAAAGTAAGTGCACCGTAAGTGTTTGGTCCTCTCTGGAAGCATGCAGCATGTCTTTGTACGGTACGCTGCTGCATTAAAACTGGAACTAAGCGGAACTAAGCGAACCCTTCTCCAGTACGGTCTCTAAAGCCGGTGTGTGTTTGACACACTCGAGTGTCCTCAGGAGAGGGACACATCTGGAATCGGATCTTCTGCACATACGTATGTACAAGTGCTACAGTTAGGGGAGCACATACTTTTGGGCACGCTGTTTCTCAGTGTCAGTGTAGAATAGTTTAATAGTTTAGAGAGATGTTCAGTGGGAGGTGTGTGATGAAGCTGACACACTGAAATAACACAAAACACAACTGTACACACTGTGCAGTAGTGTGTGTGTGCGCGCGCGCGTTCAAGTGCAATAGTAATCGCACCCCCTCTTATTATCCTAACGCGACTGACTGCGGACTCAGAAACACTTTCTCTGTGTATTCACACACACACACACACACACACACTTACCTTCCCCCGGCTGTGAGTGAATCAGGACGCGCTGCAGTCATCACACACACACACACACACACACTCTCTCTCCGCTCCGCTCCCTGCACACACACACACACTGTTCCCCCACTGTTTCCCCGACTGCTCCGCGCTGGAGCGCCGCTCCGTTGCCACGTGACTGATGACGTCAGGAGCTTTAAACGTCACCGGAACACCGGAAGAGTTTGGAGCGCTTTGAAGGGTTTGGCGCCAATCACTGTGTGTGTGTGTGTGTGTGTGTGTGTGTGTGTGTGTGTGTGTGTGTGTGTGTGTGAGAGATGATACTGGGATTAGAGTTTAGATAAAGAGATAAAGAGAGAGAAAAACCTTTACAATATCAGAAGAATCTTCTCAGGCCCCTCAGGTGTTGCGTCAGTTTCTTGTTATATCATGACTGGACTAACTGCACCTCACTCCTGGCGGCTCCGACTCTGTCCACCATTCGTCCCCTGCAGCTGATCCAGAATGCAGTAGCACATCTCATCTTCAACCTTCCCAAAACTCTCAGGCCACCTTATTATACAAAAGCACAAAACAAGCAGTTCTGATTCCACACATTAGTATCCAGCAGGAAATTTTACATCTTACAGGATAATATCGGCAAATAATTTAAAAGAGCAAATTTTAGACAAAAAAAGGAAAAGAAAGCTTCTGGGTTTTCTTGCATGAAAGAAGTGGGACAGTGTCTGGTTCTGCTGGATGTTCAGTAAAACTAAGCAGCTCATTTCCTTATAAAACTGCACACACACCGTACCTGGGACTGTATCTTAGGCGAAGGCTCGATACTCGAATGATTGACTTTGTTTAATTAAATACTGTTTACTGATTTATTTATTTATTTGAATGTAGAAACTTTTTTTGAAGACACCCTCACCCCCTAAAGCAGTTACTGCATGTGCTGTGGCGCTGTAATATATATTATACATTAAAAAAAAATAATAATAAAATAAAATATATATATATATCTAAGAACAATTGATTGTGTAATTGTTGCCGTGATTAAAACCGATTCTTTTAACTCTAAATGGTGCATTAAAGAGCTTCTCATTTCTTACACAGCCATGTGGGAAGACGTGTCCCACAATCATGGAAAAGACGTTACTGTGTTTAAGAAGAGGCACGTTATCCTCCTGAGCCAAAAAAGACAACAACTAAGAGATGAAGCTGAAATGACTGGAACTGGGTTAAAGGCTGTCTAGGATCGTGCTGAACCTCAACTTGGCAGAAGCACATCCTGACTGAGTGTGATCACTTGCACACCTGGTGAAGTCACCTAGTTACAAAATGTCCAGCAGAAACCGGAGCTATGCTCAATGTTGTATGTTTTGCATTTTACATGTGTGAATATTTGCACGTACGCTCTGGTTTTCTACACAGTGCTAAAGTGTAATAATGTGTTAGCTGAGAATGGTGCTACTGTCAGTACAGTACAGAAGTATAATTAACACCTAACACCGTAGGTTCCTGCTACAGTAGCTTATTTTGACTCATTTGCAAACCAGCAAAGCTACACCTGATTTCCTCCGTCCATCACTACTTTATATTGTCATTAAATATTATCCAGCTGTTGCATTACAACACTGTAGAAACAGAAGTGTAGAGAGTATTTACTTAGATAAGTTTCCACATGGATCTGATTGAAGTTACAGCTGAAGGGGCTTTTATGGGTATGTCTCATAGAGCATTAGTACTTTGCCTGTATGTGTGAACACATTTGGTCATCAGACTGTATAATTCAGTTCAGTTCAGTTCAGCTGGGATTTATTGGAATGAATGTTAAATAAAAAATGACATTACTTTAAAGCGATTACAGATGGTAGATTATAATGTAAAAACATAGTAGGTAAACAACAATAATAACAACAACAAACAACAAAAAAAAAGCATCAATGTTGACAACAAACACTACCAGTAACTGGACCGTAGTGATGTCAGATTGTGAGTATTTGGGGATATTTCACTATTTTAGCCTGAGTCTGTAAGATGGTTGTTCTGCAGTGTGAAGCCGCAGCTGATCTCTCAGGTGTCCCGGATCAGTAAAACTCCCCCCTCAGTCTGACTCAGTGCTGGATGTTTCATTTGTCCCCACGTTAGATCGTGTGAGGTCTCGGTGAAGAGAGTGACTAGATGAGGTGTTACAGAAATGCTGCGAGCTCGCTCTGTTTCTGAAGGTCAGATTGTAGGGAACAGAACACAAGCAGCAGGGGGCGCCGTGGAGCCACACATCACTGCTCTCTGGAGCAGGTGGAAGTCAAGTGAAATCCTCTTAAATCTAGACAAACCTTTCTATAAATACTTAAAATACATTAACAACAACAACAAAAAACAATTATTAAGCTTATTTATAGTCATGAGGTAATAAAATTGTAAGCAAATTTTTTTTGTTCTATTGGCAGAGATGTTAGTTTACAAACTGAAACTAGCCAAATAGAATAGAAGAAACATGTTTGTGTAAAACTTGAAGAAATAATTTAGATTTAGGTGTAATTTAGATAGATTTAACTTAAGGTATTTTCACTTGCTATGATATTTTCTGCAGTGAACAGATTCACACACTGAATGTAATGAGCACAAATGGATTATTCAGATGATACGTGACCCGCAGTTGAGACTGAGTGCATCTTTCTTACTAAAGATAAGATAAGATAAGATAAGATAAGATAAGATAAGATAAGATAAGATAAGATATTTAATCATCCCACAGTAGGGATGTTTATGTTACAGCAGCCAAAAAAGTATATAGAGTAGAGTGCAGATATAAAGTAGAGACAGTATAGTTTATAAATACAAAAGAATAGAAACAAACCATACAGTACACTAAAAAAATGATGGTGTAGTTTATTATTAAGTATTTGCATCGCTTAGATTTTATTTAAATACTATTTTTTTCAAAAATTATGCAATCAGATTACTTACAATTAATCTAAATTTGTTAACTATAAAGAATATTCAATTTAATCAGTTAAAAAGTATGAATTTAGTCTGAACATATTTAAAAAGAGCCGGTTAGTTAAATTGTATGAGACTGATTTACATACAAATCTCGGTAAATGGAATTGTTTAGAAGTGGAAATGAAGCTGTTCCACACTCCAGTCAGTAGAGGGCGATAGCAGCAGCAGCTGAAGCCACACTTTAATTAACATTTTGCACTGAAACAAGCTGGATCGTGACCTCATTTTAAGGTTACAGCTGTAGTCCTCCTTTATAATTTGTTGGTTTCTGCATTTGTAAATATATTCTTAGCATTGTTTATATCATATTACACTAATATCAATGCAATGACTATACTTTTTTTTTGTTTAGTCCACTAGCTAGCTAGCTTGCACATGGCCCTAATATATATATAAGCTAACTTTAGCCACTTAGCAGTTTTCTCACTGGCTAGTATTAGATGTATTACTAATTAAAACATATAGGGATGGCTTTTTTTCTGTATTTATATTTACATCCCTATTTTCCGACCTAAATATCTAGTAGCTGTGTTCAAGAGACCCTTAACATCTTAGCATCTCATATAACATATATGAAACAGTCACACACATGTACACTACTAAATGCTCAAACAGATATAGTTAAACTTTGGATTGAGAGCGTAATTGGTTCAGGAAGCATGCTTGTATATCAAAACGCTCGTATGTCAAAGTGAATTTCCCCCATGAGAAATAATAAAAACTCTGATGATTAATTTCACAACCCAAAAATAATCATATAAAAAATTAATACAAAATATATATTCTAGACTGGTATAAGACGAGATCAGGAGCAGGGAGCCTAATGTGTAGGATTACTTTTACACACTCGAGCACGCACACACACACACACACACACACACACACATTTATCTCCCGCACTGTTGCTGCCTTTATACCTTTTTTTTTCCTCACGAGGGCCGTTGTTGCAGTACAGTTACTAAAGAGCAGTCATAACACTTGGACACAAAGTGCTTTACATGCACACACACACACGTGGTCACAGTGTGATAGTAAACTGTACACGCATGCACGGACGTTGACTATACGAGTGACGCACGCTCACTGAGACTGAGCATGGAAGGCAATTACCCCAGTCCTACAGAGTGCTAGAGAGAGAGAAACACCGGCTCAGTTGTGATTACCTGACCCTCGGCAGAGAAAGCGCATACTACAGTACTCGTGTATCAAGACTTGGTTAACAAGATAAGATTTATTAAATTTTTTTGTTTGTCTTGCAAAACATTCACAGACCGAGTTACTCACTATCCAAGGTTTCACTGTGTATATGAAAAGAGAGTTTGTGTGTGTGCATCTAATGGCTTTAAAATATATGTGAATATTGCTGTGACTGGTATTGATATTGACAACTCATTCCGCTAATTCATCCTCCAGGACTGTGAAAGTTCAAAGGTTGACATTACAGTACCGTATGGATATGTGCTAGAGGGAAACAGATCTTATGATAAATGGTATAAAATGTGTTGCTGTTATTATGACTAGTATCAGTTTCGTTCTTTTCAGATTGGAATGGGACGGTCTTTAAGTCTAGTAGTGAGCTGTGATCTACACAGAGATGGGATTGTTGTTCAGTCTGAGTGAGGAAATCCCCCTCTCCACAGGTTACAGCATGTTAGTTCAGCTGAAATGAATGTTAGAACATGAGCAGAGTCACATGCTGCTCGATCCGTGGACCTTCTGAGAGACGTCTTCACGCTGTTCTGAGATTTGTGCAGAAGAACTACACTCTCGCTCTACACCTGGACCAGCTAAAGAGAAATCAGCTAAGTGCTAACAGCTAAACCTTATTGCTCAAATATTTAACACATTTTGTTTATTTATACATTTCATTATAAAACTAGACTGTAGGTGATGATGTACTTTTATGTGTATTTACACCTCGTGGTCACATGCACACTGATCAGCCATTACATTAGGACCACCTGCCTGTTATTAAGTTGCTCCTTTATGTCACAACCAGCATTAAGCCCATCCTCAGTTTGATCTACACTAGCACTTCTGTGGGATCAGACTAGATAGACCAGCCTTCTCTCCCCATGTGCATCAGTGAGCCTTGGCCACCCGTGACCCAAGAGAGATCTATCTATCTATCTATCTATCTATCTATCTATCTATCTATCTACTGTATATCTCTATCTGTCTATCGTGGCCAAAAGTTTTGAGAATTACATAAATATTGGAAATTGGAAAAGTTGCTGCTTAAGTTTTTATAATAGCAATTTGCATCTACTCCAGAATGTTCTGAAGAGAGATCAGATGAATTAAACGACCTGCTGAGATCATTTCAGTAATCGTCTTGTTAACTCAGGTGAGAATGTTGACGAGCACAAGGCTGGAGATCATTATGTCAGGCTGATTGGGTTAGAATGGCAGACTTGACATGTTAAAAGGAGGGTGATGCTTGAAATCATTGTTCTTTCATTGTTAACCTGGTGACCTGCAAAGAAACGCCTGCAGCCATCATTGCGTTGCATAAAAATGTCTTCACAGGCAAGAATATTGTGGCTACTAAGATTGCACCTAAATCAACAATTTATAGGATCATCAAGAACTTCAAGGAAAGAGGTTCAATTCTTGTTAAGAAGCTTCAGGGTATCCAAGAAAGTCCAGCAAGCGCCAGGATCGTCTGCTAAAGAGGATTCAGCTGCGGGATCGGAGGGCCACCAGTGCAGAGCTGCTCAGGAACAGCAGCAGGCAGGTGTGAGAGCATCTGCACACACAGTGAGGCGAAGACTTTTGGAAGATGGCCTGGTGTCAAGAAGGGCAGCAAAGAAGCCACTTCTCTCCAAAAAAAACATCAGGGTCAGATTTATCTTCTGCAAAAAGTCTGGTGAATGGACTGCTGAGGACTGGGGCAAAGTCATATTCTCAGATGAAGCCTCTTTCCGATTGTTTGGGGCATCTGGAAAAAGGCTTGTCTGGAGAAGAAAAGGTGACGCTACCATCAGTCCTGTGTCATGCCAACAGTAAAGCATCCTGAGACCATTCATGTGTGCGGTTGCTTCTCATCCAAGGGAGTGGACTCACTCACAATGCTGCCCAAAAACACAGCCATGAATAAAGAATTCAAAACACCCTCCAACAGCAACTTCTTCCAACAATCCAACAACAGTTTGGTGAAGAACAAGGCATTTTCCAGCACGATGGAGCACCGAGCCATAAGGCAAAAGTGAGAACTAAGTGGCTCAGGACCAAAACGTTAAAATTTTGGGTCCATGGCCTGGAAACTCCCCAGATCTTAATCCCATTGAGAACTTGTGGTCAATCCTCAAGAGGCGGGTGGACAAACAAAAACCCACTAATTCTGACAAACTCCAAGAAGTGATTATGAAAGAATGGGCTGCTATCGGTCAGGATTTGGCCCAGAAGTTGATTGAGAGCAGCCCAGTCGAATTGCAGAGGTCCTGAAAAAGAAGCCCCACATTGTGAAAACTAATATTTGTGTCATTCTCAAAACTTTTGGCCACGACTGTATCTATCTATATATCTATCTATCTAACTGTCTCTCTATAAAATCTTCCAAATATTCAAAATTTCTAAAGATGCGATTCAGACTTGATTATTAAACAATAGTAAAAATGTGAATTGAACTAAAACTAAGTTGATGCATGAAAATAGATCAAGTAAATCAGGAGATTAATCAGATGAACCCTAAAAGTAAATGGTGAGCACGCCCGTGGTGCCATGTGATCCATGTGATCCTCACACAGTCTGGAGATTCTCCTTCACATCACTGTGTATAAACTGCGTCTGTTTCAGATGAGTTTATATTTATAATCTGGTTTATTCCCCGCATGTTTCTCTGAACCTGTCAGCGTAATCATTAAGATAACACACTGAGAGATTGTTTGATTATGGCTTCTTTCTCTCTCGGTGTCAAGTCAAGTCAAGTCAATTTTATTTATATAGCGCTTTTAACAATTGACATTGTCGCAAAGCAGCTTTACACAATAAAAAGAAGTAAGTCTGTATGCAATGTGTATGAATCAAAATGATAAGATTGTCCCTGATGAGCAAGCCGAGGGCGACGGTGGCAAGGAAAAACTCCCTGGGATGGTAATAGGAAGAAACCATGAGAGGAACCAGACTCAACAGGGAACCCATCCTCATCTGGGTGAATAACGGATAGCAGGGATTGATCAACTTAATAATGTGTACTGGAAGTTCAGTGTAACAGGAGATG
>JAAGKR010007003.1:0-39448 GCA_011419295.1 Clarias macrocephalus | reverse complement strand
CGCTTATTTTCACCTACGCAATATCAATCGTCTACGCCCTTCTCTCACTCAGAAGGCCACTGCTATACTTGTCCACAATCTTGTAACCTCCCGTATCGATTATTGTAACTCTCTTCTTTTCGGTCTTCCTCATAAAACTCTTCATAAGCTTCAACTGGTTCAAAACTCGGCAGCTCGCATCATCACTAAAACTCCTTCATTTCACCACATCACTCCAGTTTTGCAGCAGCTTCACTGGCTTCCGGTACAGCACCGTATAGACTTCAAGATCCTTCTTCTTACTTTCAAAGCTCTCCACAATCTTGCCCCCTCTTACGTATCTGATCTTCTTCATATTCATGTTCCCTCTCGCTCTCTCAGATCTGCCTCTTCTCTCCATCTCTCTGTGCCTTCTGCTCGTCTCTCCACCATGGGACAGAGGGCTTTCTGTTACTCTGCTCCCGGGCTCTGGAACTCTTTACCGCCAGAAATCCGCAACATTGATTCACTGTCTCTCTTTAAATCCAAACTCAAATCTTACTGTTTAATCTTGCTTACCCACCTTAAATCCTTCCTGTCCTCTCTCTTGCACAGTTTCTCTTTTTTGTTTTGTTGCTGGTATATTTTGTTTGTTTTTGTTTTGTCTTGTTTCTACATGCCTTTATGTAACTTTTGTACAGTGTCCTTGAGTGTTTGAAAGGTGCTTATAAATAAAATGTATTATTATTATTATTATTATTATTTATCCTGTATACAGGGTCATGGAGGACTTGGAGCCTATTCCAGGAGACAGGTGTACACCATGGACGGGTGTCAATCCATCACAGAGCACACACATGCTCATTTGCACACACTATGGGCAAATTGGGAACACCAGTTAGCTTAATCTGTATGCCTTTGGACTGTGGGAGGAAACCAGAGTAAACTCACCAAGCACAGGGGGAACCTGCAAACTTCATGCAGGCGGGAATTGAACCTGGACCCTGGTGGTGCAAGGAGACTAAGCCACTGTGCTAACCACTAAGCTACTTTGCTGCCACAGTATATTCAAATATACCATGTTAGATGGGGTACCTAATAAAGTATTTCACCATCTCATTCACCATAGTAATGTGGAACCAGTACTATCATAGTGCAAACTGAAGTGTCATAGTACCCTCGTACTCTATAAGGTCCTGCTATGGTAATGTCTGATGTACCACAGTAATACATAATATAATACACATTATGCTATGTACTATAGTTTTTGTATAGTTCACTAGAGCACACACTATTTCATGACATGGTACATTTCTGACATGGTATATTTCTGACATGGTATATTTATCTAAGAATACTTTTTGACTTTCACCTCAAACAGAGTTTTTCCTCCACACTTCTACTTTTTTGTTTAACTTCAACTTTCAACTTCATCTTTCAAATTTATTGTTATCGTTATAAATAACAGAGTATGAATAACAACCAGATATTGTTAGAGTATCATCTTCTGGGCTGTGATGTAATAAAGTGCATCTATTATGTGTTCTGCAGCAATGAACCAGTCCAGTTCACAGTTATTGTAAAAGTGATGTATGATATGTAGTAGTAGGTGGGGGCAAAGGTGATATTATTACCCCATGTTAGGTCCTCTGTCAAGGTTAGGCCAAGAAACATGAAGCTGGTGACCCTCTCTACTGTCCCATTTCCAAAAATGAGTGGTAAATGAGTGGTCCTTGTGCTCCTACGAAAATCCACAATCATCTCCCTGGTATTCTTGATATTTAGGGTCAGGTTGTGGGTATCACACCAAGCTGCCAGATGTTCCACCTCCCTTCTGTATGAGGCAAAGGGACTTAATACACATCCCTGGGGGACCCCGGTGTTAATACGCACTGTAGATGACTATAGCAATATTCGCACACACTGAAAGCGATTTGTTAAAAAGTCCACAGTCCAGTTGCATAGTAATCCTAGCTCACAGAGCTTAATTTGGAGCTTGTTTGGCAAAATGGTGTTGAAAGCCGAGCTAAAATCGACAAAGAGGAGATATATATTTTTCAGATATAGATGTAAGTGCGACCAGTCTGTAATCGTTTAGACAGCTGATATGTGATCTTTTGGGGATGGGAACTAAAATGGATTTTTTAAAGCATGCTGGCACCCAGATGGACAGAGACAGACTGAAAGTAGTGGCAAAGACCTCCGCCAGTTCAGCTGCACAGTGCTTGAGCACTCCACTGCCAGCCAGGCACTCCATCAGGTCTGGCAGCCTTCCTGGGATTAATGTTGCGGAGGCACTGCCTTACTTCATGGCTGCTCAATACTAGGGCAGTATTACTAGAGGGAGGGCAGGGCAGTGGTATCTTTCTGCTGCCCCTATTAAAGGGCATAAAAGTTATTGAGCTCCACCACTAAGGTGTCACAACTGTTAAAAGATAAAGATGTTGTTCCTTTGTAGTCTGTTATGACTCGGATTTCCTGCCACACCTGCCACGGGTTAGTGGAGCTGTTAAAATGGGCCTCAATCATCTTGGTTGATATTGCATCTTGGCCGATTTTATGCCCATCCTGAGTGCAGTCCTGGCGGTGCTATATACTATCCTGTCCCCAGATTTAAATGCCATATCCCCGAGCTCTAATTAACAGCTGGACTATTAAGTCAGATCTTGCGACACACATATTTTATTTAAACTTTATACCACCCCTGTCCTTTAAATAAGCTTACAAAATTGACTAGATGATTTCATTTATATTCATAAGGTTTGATTTTGCATTTATAATATGCAACCCTGGTTACATGTTTTAAAAGAATGAAAATTAATGGATTATTTCTAAAAGTAATGAAGTAACAAATACACCACTCACTGTTTCTCCAAGCTGTTTCCATTAATACTATTTATACTGTGGTGATCAAATCTAATTTATATTTGCCTAGCTGTCAAATCAGAATATTCTGGAATCTTCTATGGTTTGACATCAATGCCAATACAGAATTAATTTTAAAATGGGAAACCATTTTAACCACCAAACAGCGTTTTTGTGGACAAAAAGGACCCAAACTTACCTCTTCTAATGAACCAGGCTATAAATATTGCATACTGTATGTTACAGGTCAGTTACACTGAAGGTCAAAAGCTTAATAATTTTAAATGTTCCACAATATTTATTGACTTCCTAACTATATTTAATCTGTAAAGCATGTAAGCAATCACGACAAAATGACAAAGTGAGTTAAATGACTAAAGTCAAAAACAGAAACAGCAATAACTGCAACTGCAACTGCAAAAATTTCAACCTTTATCAAAATAAAATTTTTCAAAATCAAAGTTATCGGCACAGGATTTCACATTTCAAAGACATGCAGAGTAGGCTAAGTGGCATTCTTAAATTGTGTGTGTGCATGTTCGGACCTTGACCCCTATCAGCTATCCAACTACAGGCCGATATCAAACCTCCCGTTTATTTTAAAGATCCTGGAAAAGATAGTAGCAGCTATGTTCATATCTACATAGAAATAACATACGCAAACTGTATCAGTCAGGATTTAGTCCTCATCATCACAGCACAGAGACAGTGCTTGTTAATGAAGTAAATGACCTCCTATTGGCCTCTAATCAGGTTTCCATCTCTTTACTCTTGTTACTTGACCTTAGTGCAGCTTTTGACACCATTGATCATAGTATTCTCCTTCATAGATTAGAAAAAGTAGTAGGAATTAAGAAAACGGCCCTGTCCTGTTTCAGATCCTATTTGCCTGATGGCTATCAGTTTGTAGATTTAAATGGTGACTATTCTGCATGTTCCCAAATAAATTGTGCAATATTAATATGTGCAATAGGTGCATTATTGTGCAATACCACTGATATTTATTTAATACACCACATCCTATTCTTGTTTTTTTATTTTTCCTCTTGTGTGTGTTGTTGTCATCTCTTGTTCTGTCACAGAAAGAAATTCCTTGTATACGTAAAAGTACTTGGCAATAAAGCACATTCTGATTCTCTTTTCTGTGTGTCCTGCGAAGGATTGGCACTCTGTGCAGGATGTACCTGTGACGCGAGACCCAAGACCAAAGTCTCCGCAGGCTTCCCGCGACCTTGTACAGGATAAGCAGTTTAGAAAAGAATAAAATGAATGAATAATGTAAGAATAACGCATGTAATAAATGATAGTTTGGGCTCAAGCATACAAGATATGGAGGGACACCGAGTCTCTTCAAGTGATGTCTAACAAGGTTGGAGACACTTGCAGAGAGATTATTTTCCATTCACAGCTTTTCAGTTGTGGACATGATTATTGTGAAATACTGTGTTTGTGTTTCTTTATTCATTTCTGTGTTGATTTTGTTAGAAGTTCTACCTCCGGCCCACACCAAACCTTCTGGCAAGTAGCTAGCTTTGAAGTTACATACTGTGTATCATTGCACTTCCCTAAATCTACTGGATTAGCCAACATAAAACAGAACTTTTGTAAGAACCTTGGGTTATAGTTAGTAACACTTCCATTCTGTGTATGCTTTCTTTAAACACGTAGATGTTGTGTTATGACCAAAACTTTTGATCTGACCACATCACACAATTTTATCTGTTATTCTGATGACACTGTGTAAATTTCATATACCCTCAGGAAAGACTTCTTTCTTGCAACATTTCCAAACAAATGAAAATGGTGTTAAATAGGTGATGAAACATGGGAAATTATGTTTTATTTGCACAGAGAAAAAGAAAATATTTAAATAATTAAAAGCAGTTCCAAGCGGTTTGCTGAAACATAGATAGATAGTTTCACTTGAGTGGAAAATTGTATTTGGTAAAGCTTATTTCATGGTGCCACAGTGGCTTAATATTTAGCACTGTTGCCTTACACCTCCAGGGTCAGGGGTCTGAATTTCCTACACCTCCAGTCTCTGTTTTTATTAGCCTTCCTCTGGGGAATCTGGTTTCACTCCACAATCAGACGATGTTTTGTGAGCTGATTGGCATTTCAAAATTGCCCACAGTATATGAGTTGGTGAATGAATGGGTCCTCAGCAATATACCTTCCCCTTAAAGCAATGACTGATGGTGTGAAGTCATGGATCAATGCAGCTGACCATCCTTCAAGATGATGTGTTGAAATGATGGATGGTTTACTTTACACGATCATTATTGCTCCCTCTCTCTCAGACGTCCAATGGGTGCCCTTCAGAATTACTGGCACCTTCAATATAAAAGTAACAACAATTTGAAGACCTGAAGGTCAGCTAGTCTGGAACACTTCTTTGAAAGAACAGTATTGTCAAGTGCATTTGCAAAACTTATCAAGAACTAAGATGAAACTGGCTCTCATGAAATTCATGCCAGAAAAGCAAGACCAAAACTTACCTCGCTGCAGAGAAGTTCATTTAGGGTTCCTTATATACGGATGTCACTAATTCTGTAGGGCACCCTTAGCTCTGGATGCATATTAAGTAGAATTTATTTTTTTCAATTGATTTCACTACATAATCTGTTACTTTATTAATGTACTTATCCCAGTGTTTCACTAGTGCTTGGTTGCCATTGATGTAGAAAGTTTCCTCTGTATGCTGGAGCCATGATCGGACAGCCTGCATCAGGTCTGAAAAGTTGGCCCCGTAGGAACTCCTCTAATAGCCCGAACATGTGGAAATGGCTTAGAGAGAAGTCAGGACTATACAGTACAATGGATATGGCAGTAACTCCCAGCCAAGTTTCTATAATGTGCAAGTGGTGTTGGTGAATGATTGTGTGTACAGTCCCCACAGACCGGAACGTCTGTTCCACAAGTTATCCACCGATTTTCAAGGATCAGACGTTCCACTCATAAATGTACATGGGAATGATTGCAACAGGCTCCAAGCCACTTCAGCTAGAATCGTCATTCACACACATACAGTACTGTACAGCCTTTTTTAAAACGTTTGCAAATTTCTCAAATGTTTCACCGTTGCTAATAGTCTCATGACTCTACTGTCTTTAGAATAGTCTATAAATGTCAAAGGGCTTTAGACCTCCATTCATGAGAAATTTCATCACAAGTCCTGGTTTGACTTGAACACCCCTCGAGTTTCTGTGTATTTTGGTTACTGAGTAAAAATGAGTGAAAATTTCACAGAATATAAATTCTCTGGAATATTTATGCTTAGTTTAATTAGAATTAAATCCTGGTTCTGGTCATATTGTGATCAGACATTCAGTGGGTTGTGTTTATCTTTGTTGAAGCGATCTTGTTATTGTAGATATTTAGGGAGTTTGCAATTTCATTCCATTTTTCAAAGAATGGCCGGTGCTATATAAAGTCTACACACACACGTAGGATTCAAGCCATTTGGGATCCAAGCCTGCAGTGATCTTTGGCACTTATTAAATAAAGTATCCTCACTGTCTGTGGTACTGTAATTCCCACTTGTTCCTTTAGTCATCTCACCTCTTTCTCCATCCGAGGCCCTTAGAGGGGTTGGATAATGGAACAAGAAAACTCTACAAACAAGCTCATTATTATACTAGTGAGCGTTTCTTCGCTTGAATGCTCAGTTGCTGTTTTTTGTGCTTCCACTAGCATTATTCGCATGCATTCTCACTGACACTTGTATCGCATGAAGGCAAGTTAATTTAGGAAGGGAAACTCCAAACTTTCAGAACAGAACAAAAGCATTCAAGAACAGATCCTCTTTTTCAAAGTTCAACACGGATGTTTAAAGGAGAAGCAAGGAATTACCAGCAGAGTCATTTAAGAGTCACGTTTTGCCATTTTGAACTGTAGATCCGAGGTTCAAATGATCAGATTTTTACAAACAATAAATGAACAAAAAATGTGCTTTAATATCCATACAATAATGCAGTATCTCACAAAAGCGAGTACACCCCTCACATTTCAGCAACCAGTTTATTCTACTGTATGTTCTCAAGGGACAATTCTACAGAAATGAAAATTGGATATACTTTAGAGTAGTCAATGTGCAGCTTGTATTGCAGTACAGATTTACTGTCTTCTAACAATAACTCAACATGCAGACTTGATCGTCTAAATAACTGGCAACGAAAATGAGTACACCCTAAGGGAACATGTCAAGACTGTGTCCAACGTGTCAATATTTTATGTGAGCACCATTGTTATCTAGCACGGCCTTAATCCTCCTGGGCGTGGACTTCACCAGAGCAGCACATGTTGTTGCTTGGATCCTCTTCCACTCCTCCATAATGGAGCTGCTGGATGTTAGATACATGGCGTTTCGCCACCTTCCTCTTGAGGACCCCCCACAGGTGCTCAATAGGGTTCAGGTTTGGAGACGTACTCGGCCACTGACAAACCCATGAACAGGATGAATATGACATGTGACTTTGCATGGTTAAAGATGTACAGCTGTTATCACTTAGTGTGTATTCACTTTTGTTGACCGCTATTTTACCAATAATGGCTGTATGTTGAGTTATTTTCAGATGACAGTAAATCTATCCTGTTGTACAAGCTGCACATTGACTAATTAATAAACCAAACATATCCAAGTTTCATTTCTATAGTATTGTCCCTTAAGAAGATATACTAAAATGTTTGCTGACAGAATTAGAGGGGTGTACTCACTTTTCTGAGTGGGTGTCCATACTGTACACCATGACAAAATGAGCATATTACTCAGTTACTGCACATGTTAGGGAAATGCTGTTATATTTGAAACATTTTATGCTTGACAGTGTATAATGTTAAAGATGTCCAACTGTCTCTGTATTTGCATTAAAAATGAACAAAACCACCACCAACAAAACATGCAGTCATTGTCCCCCGCAAACACTGTATAACACTCTAAAAACCCATATGTAGCAATGTGAGCAGAGTCAGCATGTGTGAACCCTGCATTGCTTCAGCAACTTTATGCAATGTCTCCTATTGCCTTCCAGATTTGCATTAAATTGGGGGCAAGATCTTGTATTAACGATTTATTGCCACATAATGTTGCTGAGGCTAAACCTGACCAAATGAAGCAATCCCAGATCACAACACTGCTCCTAGAGGCTTGTACAATGAGCACTATGCATGATAGCTACATCGCTATCATGCACTTCCCTTCTTACCCTGATGCACCCATCTCTCTGGAATAGGGTCAATCTGAACAATCAGATCACATGACTTTTTCCATAAAGTCTTTATGCTTCTTCTGCAAATTAAAGCCTTTTTTCCTGACTCTCACTATGTGGTTTTCTTATACAGTTTCAAATTAATTTGTATATGGCTTTTGACAATGTCATTGTTGCAAAACAGCTTTACAGAATCAAAAGAAAATTAAGGAAAGGAGTATGTAATATGTGGGAAAATATGCATAAATTAAAATGATCAGATTGTCTCTGATGAGCAAGCCGAGGGTGACTGTCGCAAGGAAAAACTCCCCGAGATATGCAGTAGGAACAAATCTCGATAGGAACCAGACTCAACAGCATGATAATAGACAGCAGCCATATCGGAATCATATTGTGTGTTATGCGTCAGGTAGTATAATATAACAGGAGATGTATTTAAGTTAATATAGAGTGCAATTTCGTTACTGGAGGCTCCGGAACAAAACTTTTTGTCCTGAACTATTGTGCGACTGCAGTCACAAGTCCTCAGAGAACAGCTGTCTGCATCAGCCGAGGCCAGGACCATCTAATGGTAATGTGAAATCGTCTCCAGTCATAACATGCACCCCAAGCAGACCACATGGGGCAAGTGGGACAACAGAATGTGTTAGGCAGATCCAAAGGGTAGAGGTGGTCTGGATCACTGAGCGCTCAGGAGGGCCATGTGTAGCTTGACAGAGAGACAGTTTTCTCATGGACACACATGGTCGGTTCTTGCCATAAGAGTTTTTAAGCCAATTTCATTAGTTGCTTTCTTTGCTTGATTCGGTCAATAACTGACCATTCTGAAACAGTGACCTTTTTTTTTTTTATGACCATGTTACAGCAGGCCATTGCTGGAAACCTCAAGCTCAGAGGCTTAATGGCTAAGCCACCACTGCTCACATCACATTTTTATTACAAAACCATACACAATGAATTGTTTCACAAGCAACTTCCGGTGTCACCATAAGATCTTTATTTCCTTTGGTGTTTGCACAAAAACAAGGTTTTAACAAAAAAACCAAAAAAAAAAAAAAAAAAAAAAGTGAAATACAGTATAAAAAGCCTGCATTCTTTATGCTGAAAACTAATAACAGGAATGTAAAGATTCTAAATTAAAAGAGTGCAACTGCTAATTCATATTTCCAAACGTTGTGCTTAAGCTGAAATGGAACTTTTTTTTTTATTTATTTATTTTTTAAATACATGAGCCTATAGGCCAAGAACCAAGACACATGAGAAATGTGGAAAGAAAATCGTTCAATCAAAAATTCAACCTCTCTTGTTACAATTAGTTAGGAACTACTGATATGTAAAGAATTATGAAATAAATATTACAAATTGAAGCATTTGAAAACAATCAGTGAGTTAGACAGAAGATGAATGTGGATGTGAGCAACAAATTTATAGATTTGCACACAAAACCATTTTGTACACAACGAGCATGAATTGGCTACATCAGAACTGTGAGGCACTTGGAAAGCCTGATTTTAACTCAAGTTACAGTAAGCTGAAGGTGACCCTGTTTAAACGCATGTAGAAATATGGCATTTTTCCAAGTGTGATGCATCAGTCTCAAATATAAAAGAGACCTCTTAATCCCTTGATGTGTGAAACTAACTATACACCATCCTGTGATTTAGTGAAGTTTCATTAAAATTACTAAATCACATTTTAACGAAGACAAGACAAACAAAAACAAACAAACAAAAAAAAAAAAAACAGATTGGGGGGAGGAATGAACAACTAATGGACGGCTATGAGGTATTTAGACTAGGTTAAAACCTGCTACTGACGCAGTTAGTAAAAGTCTGTGAATCCCATTCCTTTGCTTTTTTGGACACTTTCTCCAATGGAAATTCAGACCACAAAATAAAAATAATACAGGAAATCCTCATAATATTAAAAGAGCATGAATGGATACATACACTCACTGTCCACTTAAATAGTGAACACTCGTTAATGCATAAAACCATGCACAGACAGGTAACAAGCTTAAGCTTTGGGATGAGAAAAAACTTGCAAGCTTAGATTCTTGGAATTTAAACACAATCTGAGGCTATAGTTGACACAAACCCAGAAACTGAATACTTTAGAATTGCCTGGAGAAATTGCCACCCCTGCCAGTTGACGGGTTACCCTCAGATTCCTGTTCTTTTCTGCTTAGCATGGTTATAAAATGTTGTTACTTAAATTACATAGCCTTTCTGTCAGAAAAAGAAAAAAAATCTGATTTTTCTGTTAAAGTGGCCAATGAGTGTAAATTCTGTCCCACTATAAAATGGCCTAAAAGCATTATTGGCATTACATTACAATTTACATGACTGGATATTGCAGCTAAAGGTTAGTGATGCATTTAAAAAGTTAATAAAATTAAATGTTTTTATTTAATTAGACTTATCTGGCTAACTCAAAAATAAACATGTGGAAAGAGACCTTAATTTGAAATTAAAATCTTGTAACATTTTCAGGAATAAAATGGTCTTATCTCACACACTACACTAAATACATGATCAAATGTTACACACTGCACTGTTAACAAACACGCTTTGTTCATTTTCATGAAACGACCCCATTACAAGGAATAAGTACACTTCAAAAAGACCTACTTCAATATAAATATATACATTTCTTGACTTATAAAAAAGCTAATTAGCAGTTTGAACTCTTCACAGCAAATTTATATAGATATCTCTGTCTTTTTCCAACTTTCTCTAAACCTCAGATTTTCCCTTAGGTTCTTAGAAATGATGTTGGTTAAGGCTATGTACACTTAGCCCACTAGATTTGAAATATGTGGGTACTGGTGATCTCTACTTCCATGATGCTCTAGGGTAGGCTGGTGATGTCACGTTTTGGTGGAGGACCATCTGGTTTGCAGGCCGGGCTGTTAGCCTTGTCTTCAAACATCATCACCCTGAAACGAGAACGGATGTTGAGCAAAGTGTATAAAACAATCACACAAGGTTGGTGATCCAAAACCAGTTTGGAAGGCGTATAATAACAGAGTGAAAATACTATGTAATTAACTGGTGACAGAGCAACAAATAGCAATTATGTAAAGCGTGGCCTCAGGTTCTCAGGGACAACATTAAATAATGCTTGAATGGCAAAACCAACAGAGTTAAAGCAAAGACCTTAAACGTCTCTGCCAAGACAAGTGGTGTGATCATATGGAGCTGGGAGGTTCATGGAACCATAAAGAATAATCTGCAGACGGGTGTGCCACAAAGGATTTCTGAACGTGCTGTCAGACTAATGATAAGGAGGATAACAAGGAGTCCAGCAGTCACTTGAGACGCAGAACACTAAAGCTCATGATGCTTGGAGAAAGAAAAATTGAACACCAGCCTCACAGTGAACAGAGGTGGGAGCATCATGATACAAGTCTACTTCTCATCAAACAGTACTAGTACGTTACACACATTAAAAGAAACCTTGAATGGAGTGATGTGCCGGGAAATACTGGAGAATTTAATCCCACTGGCTGAGAATCTAATTCAGTAGAGAAGATGGACATTTTAACTAGACATTGACCCCAAACATACAATCGAAATAAATAAGGAAGGCCTTGCAGGACCTAGCGAAGCTCCTGCCTTGCATCTCTCTAATGCAAGTCCATCAAAAGCACAGTAGTGACCTTCGGAAACTGAAAATGTGCCAAAAGGAACGGGTCATGACTGAATCAAAATATAGCAAAAAGCTAGTTACATCTTACTGTACATGGCTCAAATGTATGATCGCTACAACAGCTTTGAAAATAGTACTAAATTTTGAATTTGAAACTTATTTTTAAACCTACTTATGTTTAATAAGACAAAACACATTGTGTGTGTCAATTTGAAGCATCTATTGTATATGCAATGGAAGTACATTGAAAAACAAAAGAAAAAAAGTTCATTTCTTTTCACTGCACTGACTGTAAATCATTCTGTGCAATAAGGTTATCTAATCTATTCAATATTGCACCAAAAATATAATGAACTTATTGTGTACACAGCAACTTTGTAATTGTTCCCTCTCCATCCATAACTTCACTATTACTACTTAACTACAATCATACAAAGGGTATTGGGTGGTTACATAGAATATCAGATGCACAACAACAGTCTTGTCCATTTTAATATACACCCACAATCGTTGCTAAATTCTTATAATATAATATCTGCTAAATTCTTATAATATCTTAATTTGCCATTGATTTACACACAGAGCCCTTAGTGATGAAAAGAAGGACCGTCAATGACTACATGTGTCTCATTGTAAAGCAATGACCCTGAACCAAATTAGCTCAGCATCCTATTGAGTGACAGAACAGGATATGTGAGAGGGAGAGAGTGAGAGACACACTGAATGACAATAAAACTACATACCATGGTCCAAAGACTGTCACTGTTCTTACAACTCTAGTGCAAAATAAAGCTGAGTCAAGGGGTTGGCAGGCATCTACACAGTTTTGACTACTTTAGATAACTAGATTTATAGCATCATGTTAAACAGATAACAGCAAGATTTGTGGCAACAGTTTGGGGAAGTGCAATATATGGATGTGATGGCCATATACGTCCTCAATCTTTTGTAGATCATGTAGATCATGTAGTGTAGCTCTTTGTGAAATTTACACCTATAAAATCCAACGTAAAGTCCAGTTGCCTTCACCTACTGCATTACTCTCAGTAATGAACTGAATGTCTGCAATTGCTCTCACTTGGACTAAGAGAGCAATGTAACCAATGACGTGAAGCTTCCTTGACGGATCTATTCAGAGGTGTCTTTACTTTCCCTTTCTGGTTAATCAATGCAAATCTCCTCTAAGCGCTTAACAAGCCCTGTATCTAACCGACAGCCAGCACTATTTGTCCCTCTCCCTACTAACACATCAATAAAGGCTGTGTTAAGATTAAAGGTAGAGGTCCTTTAATCGAACAAGCCCTCAGTGAAGTATTCTATTTGGGAGAAGTCTCCAGTATCAGTGTTTTGTAACGGTCAGTGCATTTCCTGATGTGGGAAGAGAATTTTTTTGGTTACTTATCGGATATTTTTTTGTCTTTCATATAAACAGAGTGCGAGAGAGAAATTGAGACACACAAAGACAGAGAGAGGAAGAGAGAGATACACAAAGAGAGAGAGAGAGAGAGAGAGAGAGAGAGAGAGAGAGAGGGAACTACTATTTATATCTTTTACAATGCAAGTGATAACAGGAACTGACATGCTTTGAGGTGGCTGCATGACATTAAATGTAACTGTGAACAGCTTAAAAATGTGTTCTTCAGTTAAAATTTGGATTTGTTTCTTGCATATTGTATAATACCAGACTCCTTTTCCCCTAATAATAGCTTTTGTGTCAGTGTTCCCTTAAATCTGAAATACTTTTTCTCCTCCAGCACTGCAGGGCTACTTAAAGCTGTCCTACATTCCTTCTCTGTCCCAGTTCACTCCTCTTAAAAGGATTGACTCCATGGGATCTGACATGTTACCTTCATGTCGGTCAAGGGAATGGATTTACTCTTACCAAACTGCTCAGGTGGAAATGATGTCCTTTGGGATTCTTTCTTGTGCTTACTGAACAACTTCACTGCTGCCTCAGTAAATGTTGAGGGAGTCACAAGGGCAGCACTGTTATTTAATTTAACTTTTTCTGACTTATAAGTTAATATTTATAGAAATAATGTTAACAAAACTGAATGCCAACATCCAGAATAAGGAACAATTAATTTCCTTAAAAAACACTAACCAGTGATGAGTCATCCCA
Source organism: Clarias macrocephalus (assembly GCA_011419295.1). Classification (NCBI taxonomy): domain Eukaryota; kingdom Metazoa; phylum Chordata; class Actinopteri; order Siluriformes; family Clariidae; genus Clarias; species Clarias macrocephalus. The sequence goes on along the minus strand of JAAGKR010007003.1, from coordinate 25,645 downwards.
ACCCAAATGCTGTTGCACTACAGAACATGAGGAATAAGATGATGAGCAAAGCTGACTGATTATAGCACTTAAGATCTGACTGCACAACGCAAAGGTTAAACACTGTAAACATCATAACAGTATTTTACCTTTCACATCAACCTAATCTCATGGGGTCTGCATGAGTCAGAGACGGTGCAATCAGAGTAAAACTTTGGTGAGAAACTGTGACTTTACGTTACTTTTCTGTCAGTCAGGATTGTTTGAGTTTTTGAAGTGCATGGAGAAATAAATGTCAAACTGGAGCTCCACTGAAATTCTGCCTGGGCCTTGAGGCTTCCTCTGCACACAAACACACTGGCTCTACATTATTTCTTACTAGTACAAAATAATGTAAAAAAAAAAAAAAAGAAAAATATTTTTAAAAGTTTAAGTCATTGTCTCAGAACACAGCTGGGAAACCCTTCTCCCTGCAAAAATGTTTTGCTGTATTTGGATTAGTTATTTTATAGACACACCCCAATTCCCATTCAGATCTTCATAAATCAGTATAAGGAGAAGTTACATGTTTACAGAGATGTAACTTAATACATCTCAAAACTTAACTGCACATAATAATAAAGAAAAAACAAACACGCGTAACATACTGTTCGTACATACATACAAACAAATATAATCAAACTACTTAAAAAAAAAATGTTCGCACATCATATCCTGTTTTTTTTTCTTTCTTCTTTTTATTTCAACCCTTGCTCCGCAGATGCAATTTCAGGATTTCAACATTACTACAGCTGTGTCCTTTGGCTCCGTTTGCTACTGCAAACCCAAAATCTGTTTGGTTTACTTCCTGGGTTCATTCAGGGTCAAATTGGTTTTTCACAAGCAACTCAACCTGCAGTAGAGTTTACTTGGACAGCACCTGAGTGTGATTCATAATTGCCCCTAAGCCTGGCACAAACCATGACTTTTTTTCCCGGTTCATCTGTATGACTGCAGCTCCTCCGGTTCCTTAAGACTTACTTGGCAAAATAATGTAATAAACATTGTATGCTTTGCATAGAGAATGTCTAAAGAATACAGCAAGACTGGCAAACTCTCTTATTAGATACACCCTACACTGCTACAACAGCTGAAGAACTTGGCACAAGTTCACAGTTTTCCTTGTATCAACAAGATCTTTTCTGCAAGCCTAATCGTCGCCAAGACTTTATCTCTGCCAAAGAAAACAACACAGAGTAGCCAAAGCCAGTGTTTTCTGCCCCTACCTCTTCTGTTACTGTTGCAGAAAATAAAAAAGAGGAATGGGGAGAGGGTGGAACAACTTTGGCCAAAATGGAGTGTCTGTAACAGCATAAACAAGTTAGAGAATTGTATTAGAGAGAGATATCCGTCTCGCAAGTAGTTATTATGGGGATGGACAGCAACCTTCTGTAAACTACACTAACACCAGGTCTTATTTATATAAACAAATTAGGTTTCCAAAAAAGCCATCCTAATGTGCCGAAAAAAAGTGTGATTAGACACTACATCGGAGTCTACTTCTCCGTTTCAACAAACTAATATACTTTTACTCACATGTATGCCATGTAAAACTGTCTGCATAAGAGCAAAATATAAACCATATAAAAGTCTTGATAATGTAATAAACATTGTATGCTTTGCATAGAGAATGTCTAAAGAATACAGCAAGACTGGCAAACTCTCTTATTAGATACACCCTACACTGCTACAACAGCTGAAGAACTTGGCACAAGTTCACAGTTTTCCTTGTATCAACAAGATCTTTTCTGCAAGCCTAATCGTCGCCAAGACTTTATCTCTGCCAAAGAAAACAACACAGAGTAGCCAAAGCCAGTGTTTTCTGCCCCTACCTCTTCTGTTACTGTTGCAGAAAATAAAAAAGAGGAATGGGGAGAGGGTGGAACAACTTTGGCCAAAATGGAGTGTCTGTAACAGCATAAACAAGTTAGAGAATTGTATTAGAGAGAGATATCCGTCTCGCAAGTAGTTATTATGGGGATGGACAGCAACCTTCTGTAAACTACACTAACACCAGGTCTTATTTATATAAACAAATTAGGTTTCCAAAAAAGCCATCCTAATGTGCCGAAAAAAAGTGTGATTAGACACTACATCGGAGTCTACTTCTCCGTTTCAACAAACTAATATACTTTTACTCACATGTATGCCATGTAAAACTGTCTGCATAAGAGCAAAATATAAACCATATAAAAGTCTTGATAATGTAATAAACATTGTATGCTTTGCATAGAGAATGTCTAAAGAATACAGCAAGACTGGCAAACTCTCTTATTAGATACACCCTACACTGCTACAACAGCTGAAGAACTTGGCACAAGTTCTGATGTTGGCATTTCAAATGTTGAAATGCCATATTTTTTTTTTTTGAAAACTGGACTAGGCACACACCCCTTTTTTACATTTGCTTATAATAAAAGTTATGTAATGAAGGATTCACAGACATGGTATGTGGAAAAAACGATGAAGCGTGCCATGACATCCCAGAGATAACGGCCGTGATAAAGGTGCTGTGATCGCGTGAATCAGCAGCAGATTTGCTGACCTGACTAAACATGTACATTTCCTACAGAGAGCCCTGCTAAGCAAAAACAATCAGCACAAAAAAAGTGCCCACGCAGCAAAAAAAAACTTACAATTTCAGCACAGCCGAGCGCTTCCCCAGCATCATCTTGACAAAATCTCTGTAGTTGATCGTGTCGCTGCTGCCACCAGTCACCTCCGAGATCATTTTCTTCATCTCCAAGTGAGTCTTGGGCACACCAAGCTTCTCCATCATCCTTTTCAGACCCATCATATCTGCATGACAAAAACAATGCAGGTTTGTACACAAACAATCCAAGAATACTTTGACAAATGTGAAGGAGACAGGTACACAGTTGCTCCTCAATGAAACTGGCTTAACATGCAGTACAGCTTTACAAAGTGTAGGGTCAACATACTCTTTATGAAAAAAAAAACAACATTTCCCTTGCAGCTTAAACTACTGTTAGCAGAACTTTTAAATAATTTAAGTACAAGTATAACTGATTATAGCAAATTTATTAATCAATCAGAGCGTCCAATCTTAACTAGAACGGTTAAAATATATAGAGCATGCTGGTCACACCACTGCATTCTTTTGCATACTTTGGGTTAAACCTCTCAGGCACTGCGACAGAACTCTTTTTTCAATTATGTTTCAGACAATCCACCCCCCCCCCCCCATCCCCCTCCCCCTGAAACAGGGCTTACTCAGTAAATTTCTATGGAAAAATGTAAGAAATTTGTTTACTTAAAGATATGGTAAAGCTGGCATATACAGTATGGGGTTAACTATATTTAACTTCTGGTCATATTTTTAATAGATTACATTTCAGAAATAAAAAGGGGGCTTTTCAGTCCCAATTTCCCTTCACTCGCTTGTTGTGTTCCAACATTCTTGAATTACTGAATCAAATTAAATTTAAAAATTAAATACCCTAAATTGGAATGGACAGTCTACCTATGATTTATGGCTCTTATTTCTACTTCAATAATCTAAATTGTGAGAAAAATATCTGCTATTTTTTCTGCAACTCTATAGTAGGTGCCAAGACTACACTGGTGTCTTTCTGAAGTTTAAAGGAAAAAAAAAAAAATTTAATTCCTGCGCCTTAATTAATTAGCCATGGCAATGTTCCATTGTCCTGCAGAAAGCAGGAACTTGATAAACATGCTCTACAAGTAATGAGTCCTTGGCGGATTTTGAGCAAGACAGCACACGCAGCCATGACACACAACCCATTCGCTTGTTCTATAGATCAGGTCATTGTGTTATTAACTTTAAAATGTTTGTTGTGAACAAATGTTTCATAATTGTTGAATATTAAATTCCTGATTATTAAAGAAACAAACATTGCTTCTCCCTTTATGCTTTGCTTTACAAACTTTATGCTCATAGCAAGAAAGATGCAAAAGCTATTTTACCTAAATGATGCCTGAGTGCACAATTTAACTGCACTGAAAAACAAAAATCAAGCTTGCTTTTAATTAGATTTTGGCACAGCCCTTGGTAAAAGTACCTCAAAAACATAAGCAAATAAGTCCAAATTCAGAACAAATCAGATTAGACTAATGCACACTTTCTCTCAAACTCATTGGCGGTGTATATACTGTACATGTCATGTATACTGTGGAGTGGTATAAAAATACACCACTGCAGTTCACCTGAAACCACAGTGGGAAGGATCATTAAGAGAAAAAAAAAAAAAAAAAAAAAAAAAACAGTTCACACTTCATCTAAGGTCAAACAAGTCCTCTGCTAATTAGCGAGATGTTCATGAGGTACGTTTCAAGGGTTTTACTTCATCTGCCTCTTTTCTTACCCTGAGGCACCCATCACTCTAGTGCTTCACCAGTCCATAGTCCAGTTGAAGCAATCTTTTCTTCTGAGCCTCACTGATAAGTGGTTTTCTAAAGGCTATACAGCTGTTTAGTCATAATTCCATAAGTTCTCTATATGTTGAGTATGGAAATGCTCTTACTTTCACTATTTAACATGACTGTTTTTTTATGATTTGATCTTCCACCATGCTCATTCAGGATGTTTTTCTAACCATATTTAGTAGTTTTAGCAATCACCTTAGCTCTTTCCTTTGCTTGATGCAGGACAATAATTTAACCCTTCTGAGTAACATATTTGCCAGGACCATAGGATGTGTCTTCTGACATGGTTGTATAAAAATGAGAAGAATTGGCTCACTGCATCAGTTAGGGTTAAATAACTTGTTGCCAGTTGAACAATTTTAATAATTGCAGTAATCATCCAATAAAAGTCTCTTAACTATGTGTTTAGTTAAATCAGGATTGTAAGGGTTTTGGGCCAGACAGTGTATACATTTTATTTTATTTTTAACATCAAAGGTGAAAATTGTACTTTCAGTGTACTTAATCAGCAAATACAATTGACCTGAAACATTGTTAAGGTAAAGAAATAAAATACAAAAGCAGTTTGTTACCATGTACAAGATGTTAACTGTCTTTCAATTAAATATCCAAGCCATTTGCATCCTGAAACTAGGTAGTATTTGTACACATTTAGTTGAAGAGATTAAAAATAAATAAATAAATATAATGTAAAGACAAAAGCATGTTGTCACCTGATCATTAGGCCATGTGTGCTTTTTCAAAAAACTGCAAAAACAAGTGAAAACAATAAATGTGTAACCTAGCCATTAAATTTTAATGTCGATTTCAGGGAATTTGACCGCTCACAATCATGAAAATGGCAGTGTTCCCTAAAGTGCATTCTAAACCTTGCTGTCAAGATTCATGTTAAAAGGTTACAGTTGAAGGACATGATGACAATGCAGATTTCACACGTGTGTTTTAACAGTTGCCATTTGCAGCTGTTTTCTTTAGGACAGGTGGACTGTACATGTCGACATGGATGACATCTGCTAGATAACTCCTGTTTTGCAGTGTCAATTTATTTTATTTTTTTTTTTATGCTGTGATAAAACTGATAAAAAGTAAAGTTATCATTCAAATTATGATTACAAATTACAGCTCCACGTCTCATGACATATAGACTTAACTGTGGACAATAAGGATGGAGCATACTGTAACCTTTTTTTGTTTCAACCTTATTATTTTTTTTGCAATTGGATGCATTTATAAAAAAATTTATTTATTGGAATGATTTACTGGATTGTGCTAAAATAGTAACATAATAGTAACTAGGGCCAATAATGTATGTTTTAATTAAAGGATGTTTAAATAAAAAAGGAAAACAAACAAACAAAAAAAATCTTAACAGTGTCAGCTATGGCAAATAGTGTTTTTTTTTTTTTTTAAACAGCCTTTATACATACTTTAATTGAAAAGAACCATTGTTTGCACCACTTAAATGGCTATAAAGGGTGCAGTTACAAATTTAGCACAACTCCCTCATTGTCAACAAAGTAAAAGAGGATCATGTTGTTCCTAACCTAAAATGCAACTGCAACTGAGAAGTCAACTTGAGGTATTATTCTCAAAGTATCTTCCTGGTATAAAACAAACACTGATGCTATACATTTTGTTGTGCTAGATTGTAAATGTGAGAAAATTTCCCATAAAGGAAGTCATGAAACCAACTGACTTTTGCGATTACCGTATTGTATTTGAAGTCTTTTGTAAAACATTTAAATGGAACAAATATTTTAAAGGCCATACACCCGTAAAATGATGATCCCGGCCAAAGAGACCAACTTCTCTCTGTGGGAACTCTACACACAATCATTTACAAATACCACTTTCAAATTACAGGAATTTGGCTGGGAGTTATTGCTACATCCCTGTACAGTTGAGACATGTTTGGGATGTTAAAGGAGTTCCCGGGAGGCCAGTGTTTCAGATACGAAGGGGGAAGTCCAATCATGGCTCTAACCTACTGAGAAATCTTTCAACCTTGTTATCCAAGCACTTATTGCAGAGGATTATTAAAAGACATAAAGGGAGTCTTTACTCCCTTTACATGTTTTCTGTTATTTTGCACAATCAAAAGTCCTGGTTGACTAGTTTTACATTAGCTAAACGTAATTAATATCATTAAATTAAATGTTGGTAGCTAGTTTAATCAAATGTATTTACAGTAAGGTAGATAAGTATATGGCTATGGTTATATTATTATTTAGCACATTGCATTGGGAACTTGGACAAAAAAAGTTAACATGACATTCGCTAATAAGCTATTGTTAAACTATGATGTGACTGCTTGTAGACTGCAGGATGCAAAATCTGTTTATCCCAGGGAGCTACTACTGATTTGTTCACCCCCGAGACTATACCCGTCTACAGCAGCTCATACTCCATCAACACATACTCATGTTTCACAGTGTCCCTTTCACAATGAACATGAAATCTAGACTCTCATTCAGCCTTAATCACACACACTTACTTACCAATCTCTCCCTGGTCGTTCAGATCAAATTCTGCATATTTGTCTGCAAAATAAATGTAAAGACAGCAAATTAAATAATGCTGAATAATGCACAATGTCCAATATACTCTCTTTGTAACTATACTCCTTTACTGACTCTCTCACTCACACAAACACACACAGCTGCCAGTAACAGGTGAGTGCAAAAGCCCAGGTCATTACTATGACAGCTGGAGCTGGGACAGAGAAAAGGATCGCAGCAGGTGGCCCTCAGTGCTGAGGCGGAAACAAAATGGCCAAACTTTTATTTAATTATTTTTTTTACTTTAAATAATTTCTAGGATTCGGTATCTGTGCCTCCTTTACTATCTCTACACTCATGCCGTCTTTCCATCTGTCTCAGTCTCTGCATCACAAAGACTGCGCTGTTGGAGCGGGGATTGTAACGGTGTCTCTGGGAGAGGAGGAGATGCGGTTACAATGGCCCCCCTTGTTAAATCCTTCCCCTGAAACTCAGGACTATTCACAACAAAACTGTGTGTGGAGGAAGAGAAACTGGGGTGGGGGTAGACACTGAGAAAGAAAGGAACAGACAGACATGCTAAGTTGATGGGGCCCTACAGAGAGCCCAACACTGGTAACTAATCCTTAAAAACATTGGATGGGGCAGGAACGCCAAAACCAGCATTAGTCCAATTGATGATTCATAAGCAACTGGCTAAGTGCACAAGATTACTTTATACTACTGTACAACGTCAAGGTTTGCTTTGTGGTTTAAATCAAAGAAGCAGACAGTAGTTGTAAGAAGACCCATTTGGTCTTTAAATAAAAGATAAAACCTCTTATCCTTAAAAACAAACTTCTGAATTATTCTCATTATTGGCACGTGATACTACTGATTCCCATGGCAACAACAATAGTGCTCAAATCTTTCTCTCTCGAATGATTCAAAATCAGCCCTGTAGAAAAAAAAATGTAGGGATAACTTTAGCTGGCTAGCTACCCCCCACCCCCCATGCCACAGATTTAGTAAAACTATATTGGGGTCACTACTTACAGTAGTAATAGTAGCCAGGTACAGTGTCTTTCTGAACTGCTGCTGATGCTTTGTGTAACACATACTGAGGGAAAACACCCTCGCCCACTATTGCATGCCAGGAAGCTCATAGACGCCCAGGATTTTCAAATGTGGCTGTGACTGACAGCAGAAAAGGAGAGAGCATGCCATCCCACCCACCTCAGATAGCATGACCAATTTTGCTATATTGGAGAACGAAGAGAGTTTTTATTTGGGGTCTACAAGCTGACTTTCTCAATGAAGTTGGATTTTGTATCCACAATAAATATAATAAAACACATGCAAAGTATACGCATGCTTATTGCTGGCTAAATCAAACACTCTCTCAGGCTATCTATGGTTTCTTCATATTAATAAATAATTCTACATTGAACCCAAACTGAAAATGAGTGACTGGGCATGCTTGCAAGCAGTTAGTGCGTTTGTAAATACTAAAGAACTTCCAAGCTCCTACACAGTGTGTTATAGTCGATCAGCCAGTGGATATTGTGTTCAGATTATTAACTCATTACAGTCTATTCTGAGGTTTTAACAACATGACCATGTTTGGTTATCATACTGGTCGTCTCTCTTTTTTTGTTGTACAACAGGAAATCAATGGCCCTCTATGGCCACGCTTCCTCATTTTCTCTCAGAGCTGAATTTGAAATGAAGAAAAAAAACAAACAAAAAAAAAAACACGCCCCCACACACAAGCACATGTGGGTCTAACACTGCGGCCAGAACAAGGCCGTAGGACATAGTGAGTCCCAAGCGAGTGTATACTTCTGCGAACCATAACTGAAACTAAACAAAGACTTTGTTTCAATCTGCCTGGATGCTGTACTTGGTTTTCTCTTCCTGTTTGATATAAACTGGGCTTTCGTAATGTTTTGTTATTTAATGATCCATAAGCTTTATTTTTCTGTAAATATTCACACAAAGACATGGGCATGTCACACAGTGTCAGGAATAGAAAGTGGGGGTGAGAAAGAAAGCAAGTGAAAGAGACAGGTTTTGACTCGCATGACTGAAAATTTTGTTCACATTTTATCTATAATCTCTCATCCACAGACATGCTCAGTTACATTATTGCTTTCCATCAAAGTATTCTCTCAAAATACAAGCAAGCATTCCTGTAGAATCAGACTGCAGTGAGTTCCACACACACACGCCTATCCTTCTATAAACAACTTCATATATGCATGCACATGACATGCGTGTAGGAACCTCACAGAATGTTTACACGTTAAAGACATTTGTAATGAGTTTTTAGTCTTCTACACTCTTACTTTTGAAGGAATCCAGCTTCTCTGCCAAATCCTCCTCATCACGGTACTTCTGATCCTCCATAAACTCCTGCAGAGGAAAAAAAGTGATGTAGTTAAACCATTTCCAATGATTGACTCTAAGGTTATGTCCAAGCACGTAGCTCTATACACAGATGGTAAGAGTTTGTGTATGTGAGTTTGTTGTAGCAGATTGCCAACATGTCTTTCACATTTGCACGCAAAATAAAAATGTAATCCCAGTGACTATGCAAGATAAAGACAAAAGCCACAATTGTTTCCCAACTTTATTCAACTTGGGGAGGACATGCTAAAAAGACAAAATGCTTAAATTATGTTCTTTATGATGTTCCTTTAGTCATCCACTCCAGCTTTATTACGTTTACCCCTGCAACCCTACTTTCTGATGTGCAAAAATGCAAGAAAACCCCATAACTGTGGGTACATTTTATTCTACTTCAAAAAGAGACATTTGGAGGAAAAATAAAACTTGGTAATACAAAGCAAAGTTCCTTGCTGCCTCTGATAAGTTAAGCTTGTTTTGCTAACCTGCTAAAGACATCCAATTGCAATTCATAATATTGATCCTGTTTCACAAGGAAATTTAAGTGTAAGTGACATTGTGTTGAAGCGCTTGGCTGGCAACGGACTACACCATTTGATATAAGCCACATTGCCAAATCAAAACAATCCTGATAATAGCTAACTTCAGAGAACTGAGAATTCAGAGAAAAAAATATTTATTGGAGCCTTTTATTATGTTAAAGGCAATTTTTTTAAAATTGGAAGAGTATTCGTGCTCTGGGGTTCTAGCGCTAGTTGTTAACCAAGTCTTCAAATTCTAACCTGCTTTTTATTTTGTGATTACAAAACAGTGCACAGAAAGATGCAAAAAAAAAAAAAAAAAAAAACCATACAATCTATATAACACATTGTCACTGTCCTGCAAGACCCACCTCTGAGTGTGAAAAGAACAGTACATGGTTAAAAAGCGATTTTAAATAGATGATGACAATTGTAATAACTATAAATCTTCATTATACTCTTGACCTTAACTACTTAGGTTCTTTTTTCATTATACTAGTGACCTCAACATCGACACAGTTACGAGTCTGTGCTGTTAGTCAAAAGTTAAATTCAATTTAATTTATACAGCACTTTGTAGAATTAAAAACAATTATGGAAATTAAGAAATAAATTACTTGTTACGAATTTACTTTTACATTTTATTATTATACATAATGTGATAAAATGTTAATTATTACCCCACCCAAAAATATAAAGTTTTAATAGTGGATTTGACATTTTTGAGCAAATCTGACCCATGTTCCTGAAGCTCAGGTAGCCCATAGAGTCCCAAGAAAATCAAACCAAACCAAGTCTGCTTTCCAAACAGGGTTTCTCCGCTATTTAGCGTGATTTTACTAAGGCCATGACATAATCCTTAATCTATCCAAAAAGCATGGTCTACTTAACTTCAAAGTTATTTGTACAAGAGATAACCTTTTAATTAACTACTGCACCTTTAATGTGCTATAGCTCCAATATTAAACAAAACAGAACTAAACTTTAAACTTCTAATTTACGGTATAGACGTGAACTAATTGCTAATAGTTTAATATGAAAAAAGATTGGTGGCATTCAGCCTTATTTCTTGCTTATGCTTATTTGTTAAATACCTCTGCTTCATTTGGTAAAACTTGCAGTGTTCGCTATACCATTAGAACAGGATAGAGTAGCTTCTACAATTTGCTGACAGCAAAGTTTCAAATGCAAACTAGCCCTAAAACAATAGTATTTCTAAATTGAAAAGGTTTTTTCTCAACAAGTAAGTTTTTTTCAGCACTGTAACTATTTTCACTCTTTGGACATCGCTGACTAGAATAAACCGTATTAGCTAGTGAGTTCCAAGCTGGGGAAAAAAGTAATCTAGCTAACAGTAGAGTGTGAGTCACAGCTTCACTGTTTGCTAGCATTTAACAACTTGTTCAGTCAGCCGTTTTAACTTTCACTGAGCTTTTGCAGCATTAAAAGAATTATACATTGCCTTTACCGAGGAGGATCAATTTGGTGCATCATCTAGGAACCAAACTAAAATTTATTCCTACGTCATACCATCTGAAATGATGGTCACAATTATAACCCAAATTTTTCTGACATATTACAAGTACATTAGAAGTCCTATCATGTGGTTAGTCATGGTGGGCGTCTTTTATGAATGTCTGTTTATCACAAGCAGCTAAGCGGCATGACCTATGCGCAGAAAATAAACCTCTATGTGTCTATATAGAGCACTGTTTTGCACGTCTAGACATTTTACACTCTTATTCCAAATCAAAATGTAGAATATACAGTGCACTTAATACACAATACACTGTGATAACAATGTACAAATTATGTAATCAAATAAGAAGGAGTTTCCAAGGTAACTGAAGTGAACAATCAGGCACAATTTCAGACTTTTTGAAAGTGGTGTGCATTTGTTATCATGAATACACACCCACTCACACACCATCCTGTATAGGGGAAAAACAAGTACAGGACAAAGTAAGAACATGATGGGGAAGACTGATAATGCACAGTTGAAGGAATAGAAACTTAAAATAATTCAAATTAAGGTCAAAGGAAGAGGGCAGCAATGGGACTGGACCAAACTAGACCTGACCAAAAAGCACTACTGAAGTTCTCACATATCTGAAGCATCAAGTAGGCTAACTGTTTACCAGTCAAACGTTATACTTATTACAGAGGGGTGACAAAAACATTGCGCAGCACCAGACAGATGAAGGTGATTATATATGCAATCACAACTTTATTTTTTTCTTTTAATTAAAAAGGACTCTTACATGCTGAAGTGGATAACCTCACTGTTCAGTTTATTATTAAACTGTTTCTAGGACGTGCATTTGGTCTCTTTAACCCAGAAAAAGTTCTGTGCTACAGTGCTTTCTGCCACCCTGTTATCAAGGCCAACATGTTCTGGAATTTAACACACAAATGTCCAGGTGTTAATTACAGGTAGCAGCTTCTAAGACCCGATGCAGCCGTGCTTTATTACTTTCTCCAGGTCAGCTCTACATTGTTCAACACTTTCTCCTTAAACAGACCAGTTTCTTAAGTTTTCGCTTCAATGCCAATGCCGCCACTCCCACTGTGCTGGTCATGTCATGGATTTCTAAACAGCTGACTCAATTCGCTGCCTCAGACTGAAACTACAGATGTTTCAATGACTGCACTCTGATTCTTTCAGTCCAACATTTGTAACCTTAAATAAATGAGACAAACAAATTCCCCTTATGTTTCAATTTACTCCAGATTAGAACCAGAATCATGTTTCAGGGAGTAAACATGTCCAGTTGTCCTTATCACACCAACTTGGACAAAGATTGTGTCACAAATATAAATACTAAAGGACAACTTGATGAAGTCATGGTTCAATCAAATGTGGCCAACTTAGAAACTGAATTTGGAGACTTTAAGACCTTTTCAGATGTTGACCATGTCCACATCCCTCTGCTGGCTATACAAGTCAAGAAGGCAGGTTTGCCTGACTCACGACCACTCAATGTGTAAAGCTTGACTGAGATGAAAGTGCATGAGTGTTTCCAACAACTAACCACTAACTACTTTTGTTCGTCCCACCCATGCAGTGCTTTTTTTAAAAAATTTTATGCAGAGCTAAGCCTCCAGCCAGTAAACGCCATAGATTAGAAATTGCAATGTATGAATTTTGTTCACAGAGTGACTTCAAATCAATGTGGCTTAAATTGTGAACAGTGTAAAATACACATTTTTAAAACATGTACATGTTTAAATTAATATTCAGACACAGTGTTTGGTTAAATCTGCAACTCTGGCTATACTACTCTCTGTTTTGAGAAAGTAATCATTAAACATTAGCGTTATTATGCATATATAGCTACCATTGGCTGGCTTATTCTTAAGCTGCATGCTATTGTCTAGAGCTATGCAACAAATGAGTTCGGTCTAAAACGATGCATGAGCGAAGTTTACTATAGAAAACAAATGCACCAATAGCCAGTCTTGGTTTCAATGTTAACCATGAACTTTAAAATAGTTTCCTAGCAAACAAGACACTGCATCATGGAGACATCCATTTTTCCCCCTCCACCTTTACACATCAGTGGTGCAGAACTGGGAAATTACATCACTACTACTGGCAAATGACCACATACAAGGAACCTACACTCAGTGTCTCTCATAGGTCTGAAGTATACTTGCGGTGGGAACCACCGGAGCGAGCAGGAATGACCTGCCAGCCCAAGTGGTTTACTAGGTCTAAACTACAAATACATATGCCCTTTAAATCAAAGAAATTGATTCATCTTATATTTCTATTAAATTCACATTTACAGATAGTATTTCTATTGTAATGACCCTTATTCTTTTTATTATGGCAGCTGGCATAGGCTGCATTTACCACCTCTCACGACACCGCTCTCACAGTAGCGGAATAAACAGGTACAGGAGTGAGAGCACAAGAGGGAACTGACTGCTACTAGTTATTAGATCGTGGATAGCATTATTCTCCTGGACAGATTAGTAAAAATGCTGGGTGAATATACTTGGGCGGTCATTAGTATACCTTAAAAAAATAAATAAAATAAAAAATCTGGTAATAAAAACATTTCATACCTTACAAATCTGTTTGCTTAGTGTTTGCATGGTCCCCAATTCTCACAATGTTTGAAAAAACTTTTTTCCCCCCAGCATTTTGGAAAGAACTTCATTTTTTTTGTAAATATGTGCATTTTGTTTGTTTGTGCGTTTGCAGTGTTATGATCTAAATTGATTCGTGCTCTTTGGAAGAAAAAAAAAGAAAAAAAAAACCTTTCTTTGGCGTCCCTTTGGTCCCTGTGCATGGAGTTTGCATGTACTTGGTGGGTTTCCTTCAGGTACTCCAGTTTCCACCCGCATTCCAAAGACATGCAGATTAGGGTAACTGCCATTCCCAAATTTCTTAGCGTGCGAGTGTTTGCGTCTCTGTGTGTGACCTGCGATGAATTGACACCCTGCTCATGGTGTACCCTGCCTCATGCCTCTAGGGATAAACTCCGCAACCCTGTATAGAAGTTAAATGAATAATTTCTTTCACACACCGGTCTTTGCGAAAACTGACAAAAAAAAACAAAAACCTTCTTTTCTTCACGTAACAAGTTTTTTTATATGCAAATGAACACGACGACAAAGCATGAATATGCAAATGAGCATGTAACGCCGTACAGCGCCACCTAGCGTAACAGCTACATCACTGTCCACCTGAAAAGACTTTAAACAACGGTCTCATTCATTCTGCCAGACACACCTGATCTGAACACTGCTACCACCAGAAATGCGCCTTAAATAGGCCGGCTTAAAAAAAATGACTCCGCGTGTTTATAAACAGGGTTTGGCATTTGTGCCTTTTAATAGCTTTGTGTTTGTTACTATAATAATAATTATATATAACTCCATGAATACTAGCCTGCTCAGACACAATACATACATAACTGATAATAAAAAAAGCCTATATAATAACTTATTTATTGAAACTTTTTTACTACACTTCATTTTTGGCCCCATGAACGGTAAGAATGTAAGCTCTTCAGATTGATAACCGAAGGTCAAAGCCAAGTCCAGTTAGCTGAGCTAGCTAACGTTTCCCACCGCAAACCATGTAGAAACAACCACTATACACCAGTCATCCCTTTACCTTGTTCACCTCCTCGAGCTTCTCCCTCTGCTGCTCCTTCAATAATCCAAACGCCTTTCCACCTGGAAAACACAAATAAATCACACAGCTCCGTTAAACGCGTCCTCATGTCGGTGCACTTGCTGTTGCGGTAATAAAGAGCAGCGGAGAAACAATGTAGCGTTCCACACCAGGCAGGCAGGCAGGCGCGCGCGCGTATAGCACACAAAAAATTAGAGATACAAATAAAATGTATCATAATAACAACTATGAAAATTATACGACTCACCTTGTACATTCGACGGCATGATTGGACGGATTGGTGCCGGTCGGAGAAACAGCGGGACTCCTGTTCTCTCGTGAGGAGGCGGAGAAGAATAAACGCAAGTCGCAGGAGTTCAGTGAGGGGCGTCCGCCAGTGAATCGCTCTTTGTTATCGAACGACTCAAAGTGTCGACTCAAGAGAATCGATTCTTAAAGACTAGCTGCTTTTTAGATAAACTGTATTTTATTCGCGTTGTCGTTTTTGACGTGACAATCGTACACTTTTATTCTATAGCAAGATTACGTGGTTTTTTTTTCAACGTTGACCGTAAAATCTGACTGCAGACAATTTATTATTACATAGACAAGAAATACGTTACCTGGATAAAGGTATTAGATAGATATTCTGTACAGTACATGCAAAACTACGTTTTAACCCAATTCTTTGAAATAAGATCAAAATTTGACTTGTCGACTCATTTAAAAAAGAATCGAATCTTTGAAGTGACTCGTATTAACGGAATGGCTGAATGTGTAAATCAATCAAACACTCGGAATCTCGATTAATTTAAACGAGAATCGAATCCGTTAAGTGATTTATAATGGCCGTCGTCTAATCTGTTGGACTCCCTGCGCCATCGTGCGACCAAAAGAAGTATAGCAAGAAAATACAGGTTAAAAATATTAAATTCTAATTCCTAATTTTGGAAAAAAATATCTGCATTTATATGGAAATGGCATTTATCATCGTACAGATTAAGGCCTGAACAAAGTAAGGGAGGAAATGTAAGTAAAATAAACAACTATATGACTTCCTACATCATATTAATGGAGAATTAGATGTTCTAATCATGTTGTAAATACAGGATAGCGGGTGGCTTGGAGCCCATCCCAGGAGACTTGAGGCGGCGTACACACTGGATGGATTGCCAAACTATCGGAGGGCTCACACATACGCACACACACACACACACACACACACACACACACACACACACACACACACACACACACACACACACACACACAGTGCACACACTCATTCACAAACGACAGGCAATTTGGGAAAGGCAATTAGCCTAATCTGCATGTCTTTGGACTGTGGGAATAAACTGGAGTACCCAGAGGAAACCCACCAAGCATCGGGAGAACATGCAAACTTCATACACACAGACCCAAGGCAGAAATCGAACCTGGACTCGAATCGAGCAAGGCTCCAGTACTAATCACTACACCACCGCCACACAACATACAGTTAAACCAAAATGTAAACATTTGTCCTGCTTAATGTTTAAAAGACTCATCTGAATTAAATATTTTGCAAAATTAAACTTTTGGTTTGAAATTTATCAAAAGAGACACTTAATAGAACTACAAATGCTGCTGTTACAGAGCATATTTGCATATTGCAACACATGTAATGTTTTAATGTATGGACTTGCAATATATTTGAATATATTTGACCATTTGGATGGTGTACTAGAACATGTTTCTGAGTATAGCGTTACTGACTATTAATAGCTTGTTTTTTTTTGTTGTTGTTTTTTTTTAACACAGACTGTATGATCATAACACTGTTCAGTTCTGACACCTTAGATTGGGCTTGGACCAGTGCAGTGATATTTATTTACCTTTAAGTGTGAAACCCAGAACCTCTGTCTAGACCCGGACAAAGGGAGCTCATTCTCCATTATTCCGTTCACCCTTATGTAAAATTCAGGAGGGATGAACATATGTGGTTTGTAAACGATGTCAGTGGAGGCTTGGGGAGGCTTGATCAAGCACTGACCTCCGTAAAGTAATTCTCAAAGGTGATTAAGGGCACTGTTTGTAAGTCAACATTAAGACATAAGTACTTGTCAGTATTATGTGCATTTAATCATTTGTTATATGATGAAATGTGTATTCCCATAGTAGAGTAAATGTGATAAAGTGCCCTCTATGGTGCCCCTATAGTGCAGCAAACATGATACAACACCCTCTAAGGTCATCCCTTGTTGGATAAAACATGAAACCTGCTCCCTTAGGTGCCCTCAATGGGAAAAGATACCAAACTAACACCTGACTTAGTAACGTGTAATAAAGAAAGTGTATCTCTATACAGTTACAATAGCTAGAAGTTACAAACATTGATCATAAACATGAATTTCATGGTGACATTGGGTTTAAATTTTCTTTTTTTAATGAAATAAGAATTTGGACCATATGGTTTAATTTTCGTTTGTGTCTTTTGAAATCAACACAGGGTCAAAATTGTGTATACAAGATCAAAAATAAACATACACCCTCTTAGACTGGTGCTGAAAGCACTGAAATGTCCTGTAAAAGCCTTTCAAGGTCCTGTTAGTGATCCTGATTGACCACAACTGATAGCTTTCTGTACAAACATAAAAAAGGATGTGTTTGACAGCAGTCCCCGGTTTGACCAACACTATAGAATGGGAAAGTCCAAGGACCTTAGTGCAGATCTGAGAAACAGGATGTTAGATTTACACAAGTCAGGAATGTACAAGTTAGTTGGAGGTGGAACCACTTTACCAAGCTTTACCAAAGAGTTTCACATCATCATAGACCATTCTACCACAGGCATAGAAATAACTGAAAACCCAAGATTGCCATGAAATTCATGAACTTAATGAGTGTATGAAACTTCTAAATGAACTGTATGGTGCAATCTGAAATAAAGTGTGCCTACGGGTGACCTTTTAGTGAAATACATTGTGATAGCGCCCTGTAAAGTACCCCGACAAGAAAGAAGCCAGAGATACAGAGTCTGAAATAAAGATGATGTAATGCAGTGGCCTGTGAGCCACCACTGTAATATCCTGTGCTGCATGTTCTGTTTAGCTTCTAGTATAAGACAAGTGGAAAAATCAGGGTGTCTTTAATGTTAACCTACTGACATTCATACACATCGTCCTAAAAAGTAATATTAGTACGACTGCATTATTTATGTCCATAGACTCAAATTTGTATTATTGTTTACTACTGAATGTTCCAGGTGTCCTTTAGATTTTTCACCTCTGCCCTTCAGACAGCCTGAGCATCTGCTACTGTTCATCTGGTTCAAGAAAGAGTAAGATGTTCAAGTTTGTATACAATAAAGAACACAATAAAGAAAACTCTTTGAATGAGTAGGTGTGTCCAAACTTTTGGTCTGTACTGTATACTACAAAAGTTTGGACACACCTACTCATTCAAAGAGTTTTCTTTATTGTGTTCTTTATTGTATTCTTTAGTCTCTTCTGCTTGTTGCCTGTCCTTAGCAGTGGTTTCCTAGCAGATATTCTACCATGAAGGCCTGATTCACACAGTCTCCTCTTAACAGTTGTTCTAGAGACGTGTCTGCTGCTAGCACTCTGTGTGGCATTGACCTGCTCTCTGATCTGAGCTGCTGTTAACCTGCGATTTCTGAGGCTGGTGACTCGGATGAACTTATCCTCCGCAGCAGAGGCGACTCTTGGTCTTCCTTTCCTGGGTCCGCATGTGAGCCAGTTTCTTTGTAGCGCTTGATGGTTTTTGTGACTGCACTTGGGGACACTTTGAAAGTTTTCCCAATTTTTCGGACTGACTGACCTTCATTTCTTAAAGTAATGATGGACACTCGTTTTTTTTCTTCACTTAGCTGCTTTTTTCTTGCCATAATACAAATTCAACCTCTTTGAATGAGACGGTGTGTCCAAACTTTTGGTCTGTACTGTATATAGATGTAAGCAGTATTTATTCGGCATCAAATTTGTTTCATCTGTGGATGGGGAGCATACTGTATACATTTTCTTTAATCTAAAAAGAGGGTGATGAAAAGGTAGATACTCATTCCACATAAATATGGACTACAGGTTCACACTTTACAAATTACCCTAATTTATGACAGAATGAATTCTAATTATTATTATTATTATTATTAGATTTCTATTTACCTTTCTTTTTTTTAAATGAATGACTCAGAGCCTATGATAAAGATCCTTTAATTTTCTCATCACATTTTTAAAAAGTTCAAATTATGTTTAGAAGCTGATTTTGCCATTTTTGCTTTGAATTATAGCCTGTATCTAGATTGTATTTTAGATCTAAGGTTTATAAAGATAAAAAGGGAAATAAATATGTCAAGTTAGTGTAAAGTGTAAATGTATGTAATGTACTGTATTTATGTAAAGAGTGTAAAAAAAAACAATAATAGAAACCATAAAATTAGAAATAAAAAAATTACTTATAGTGCATGCTCATACATTTTTTTCCATACAACGCTGTAACAGTTAAAAACCTTTTCCCCAGAGTTTTCTAATGTAAGCCAGCAGACATGTATTTTTGCCCCTGGAGCATCAGATATAGTCGGATTTAGTTAAAAGACTCTAAATTGAGACAATTTGTTATACAATTTGGTATATCATAATAAAAACAAATAACTAAAAAACGTACAGACGTTCTCTTTTATTGAATTTCAGTATGGTTTATAATGCATAGGTTGCAATTCAAACATATATGGTTGCACTGTATATGTAATTTCAGAAACCAAACTTTTATTAATGCTTGTACACCTGGTTGTGTAACGTGGAACTGCATGAATGATTCTCAGAGAGCACACCTCACTCCCACTAGATCCAGATAATATATATAATCAAATATTTAACAATGAGTACAGTATGCCAAAGTTATCCTTTGTCTTCCCTAGCCTCTTTTATTTCTCCTCTCTGGGCACTGTTTGGGCAGATTCTGAGCAATATCATTCAGGCTGTCTTGCTCTTCTTGGATGTCCTGCAGATTCTTTTCAAGCTCCACCAGCTGCTTTTGTTGAGCATCAGCAGCTCCAAGAAGTATCTGAAACTTCTTGGTCAGTGCTGGGCTTTCCACACTGCCTCGAAGTACTCGGAGACGTGCAGCTGTCTCGTTCAGCACGCGGTCGTACTTCTCCACGTCTACGTTCCTTTCTGCTTGGTGTCAGATAAGATTGAGATGCAAGTTTAATAATACAAAATGTAAAATTGTAAATTTAAAGGGGAAAAAAAAAGGAAATACGAGTGTGAAAGAAAATATTTATACAGCACAGAAAAGAATACAGCAAAGAAAAGGTTGGGAAAGATGTTGAATACAGAAGCATCAGGGACGTTAGAAGAAATGAAATGCAGGAGTAAAAGCAAGGGTTTGGAATGTACCTATCTGACCAAGCAGCTCGGCTAGCATGTGAGTAAAACCCTCCAGCTGGCTCTTGGCTGACTCCATGCTGCCCATCACTCCCTTTAAAGAAACATCAGCCTGTGAAGCAGAAATGAGCAGAGAGCTCATAAACGAGAGTGAAGAGTGAAATAGTAACTCTAACAGTTGAAGCTGAAAAAAAAGTAGCTGTAACTGCTCTTTCAATTTCCAATAAATTTCACTTTTACACCAGCAGTACTTTACAGTTCATGGAAGAGTTAAAAGTTAAAAGGTATCCCAGTCTAACACACCAGGGCCTGTATTCACAAAGCTTATTAAGCCTAAAAGTTGCTCCTAGTGACAAAATTCTAAGAAGATTCTTAGAATTATGACATTTTCTGAGAATTTCCCCTTAAATTGAGGACTAAATCTTAGTAAAGATTCAAATGATTTATGAAACATCAATCTGAAATAGATCACAAGTAAATAAAATCAGTATGGTAAATAAATGTAAGAACTTAAATATAGTAACTATTGAGTGGAAATTGGTTGCTTCAAAAGTAAACACATTTTCAACATTTGGCTGTTTTAATTAACTTTAAAATATTTAGCTTATAACACAAGCTTTGATTAAGTAGCCTGTATTAATGATGATACAATGTCTTCTATTAATTCTATTATCAGATACTGTATTTTCACAATGATTTTAAGACCTTTTTTTAAAATCAACCAATCACAGTCCTTGAATTGCTGCATCATCCTTTATAGGATAAAGATTTCCTAAATCACTTTTAGTCTATGACCCCCAGCTACTGTAGGTCTTTTTAGCCTAAGATATGAGCTCTTTGAGAGAATTCTAAGAAGCTTTGTGAATACGGGCCCTGATGTCTTACAGCAATGTCTGTGCCACACTCAGAGTTCTAGAATATTTTATAACAGTTCCAAATGCTTATTCATGAGTGGTTATTATAGCATACAGCACAGAGGTTCACATACACAATTCCCAGTGTCAGTGAAAACCCTTCACTCAATGTCCAGCAAATACAGTAATAAATACAAAACATATTAAAAACATCTTCAATCTTAACTTAATATGAAGTCCTCTTCGTTCCAAGTTCTGTGAGTTCACCTTGTTCATTAATGAGGTTAATGAACATAATCTGAAAATGTGTGTTTTAATCTGACCAAATATTGCACTTTGTAGATGAATTAGCACAGAAAACCCTAGTGAATCATTTGCAGCACTGGTTAGGATTGTTCCAATGTATTTATACCAGAACACTGTTGAATTCTTGAATCAGATTAGTCAGAATTGGATTAGTCAATTTAATTATGACATTATCATTTCTATAGTAACAGCTCACTCAGAGAGATTTGTGCAGAGGATGCGTCACAAAATCAAAGTATAAAAATAAGTGGCATGAAAATTCAATTTAACACAGACAAATCGATAGAGCTGAATAAATCTGATCATACTTGATATACTGTACACTGCCTAGCTTCGGAATGGTCAAACTGTTGGCCTACATTAAGCAAAGAAAACAACTAAGGAGACTTTGTGGAAGAAATGTGGTCAGAAAAAAATCATGAATGGAGATCAGTTAAAAACTTGGTGGAGTTGCATCAGGAACAAAATTAATAATGATAAATAGTGAAAGTAAGACGAGATGAAGGCTTACAGGATTGGTATTAAGCAGCTGCGTGCTCGTGAGAAAACCAGAGGCTGATTAGTAAAATAGGCTTCAACTCGCTAATGAGCATAACGATCTGACGCAGAAGCAATGCAAAAGCATCATGTGGTCTGATGAGTCCAGACTGCCCGTATTCCAGAGCGATGGATCCATCAGAGTTAGAAGAGAAGCGTACGAAGCGATGCGCAGATCATGCGTAGTGCCCATTGTATAAGCATCTAGAGGTAGTGTGTTGATCTGGGGTTTCTGCTGTGCTCAAATTTAGGCTTAGTCATGTTATTCTAAGTATCAATAAAAAGAAATCAGCTGACGACTTGAATGTGCTGAATGATCAGGGTATAACGAGTTTTGCTTCTCTGAGGGCACAGGTGTATTCCAGGACTCAAAGCGTGATACCACCAGCCACCTCTTTATATCAATCAGTAATGTTTTTCACAGGAGAGAGAGAGCAGCTGACTGATAAATAACTGCCATAACTAATTAGCTTTATTAACATTCCACAACAATAAATGTAGCTACAAATCAATAAAAAAAATTTTAAACACCAACAACAACAAAATGGTGTTCTCTGGGAAGTCGTTGTCATGTGTGTCATGTATGTAAAGGTTTTTAGCTGTACTAAGTCGCGCAATAGAAACAAGTTACATAACCCATTTGTTTACCTCGTCTGGCATTTCTCCTGCCACCTGAGAAGCTAAGTCCTCCTGCTCTGTCAGCTGCTGCACAGCTGAACTCATACCCTTCTTCAGTTGAGCAGACATCTTCTTTGTCTGCTTTGCTCGTGACAGAGACGCCTTAGCATCCTAAAAAAGATTAGCATATAGATTTAGCTTCCTTTTCCTTAATCCAGATGAAATACGAGTTATAATCCTAAATAGGCTATTATTACATTTAATGCATGCGAAACGTTTTTACGACACATATCTGATCATCTTTCATCTTAGTTCACATTTGACTATTTTAAAATTTCCATGTATCCATAATAGCTGTAGATGATTGAAAAGGTTAATTTTCTTAAATTTGCTTTGAAATATTGGTCACATCCAGTATTACCTCTAATACCTGCAAAATCTTTGCATATGGGGAAACACCATGTCAAGCTTACCTTAGCTACAGAATTAGCCGTCTTCTGAGTCTGCATTGCGTTGTCTCTTGCTTGCGTCGCATTCCCCAGCGCAGGTCTGAGCACTCTCTCAGCATGCCTCACCTTCTTGCTCACCTCCGTCAGGATCTTCTCCTCCACAATGCCCTCTCGCTTTAGAGCTTCACGGGTCTTAGTCTGCAGAACAGGCCACTCCTTCTCTATGCCTGTTGTAGAGGCGGAACACCTTACAACTTTTTATTTATTTCAGTCTCTTTTTAACTGTGTTAGCATTTTCTATATGTAAGGTAGATCATCATGGATTCTATGTCATGCAAAAATAATCAATGATGTGATGTGGCCTAATGTATAATGACTATTATAAAACACTGACACTTGAGATTCCTTCCAAAGATTTTAAATAGACAAAAACCTACAATATAATATAATCTATGCATATATAATCTCAAGAGGTAAAGCTTTTCCAAAATGCAGACTCTAGGATGAATTTAAAATTTCTTGGTTAGCAAGTGAGTGAACTAATGTGTTTCTCATGAATGTTGTCATGGAACTAAAACTGGATAAAATGTACAACAAGTTGTTCTTTAATAAAGAAAATGCAAAAATGTGAGAGTTGGCTACAATATAAGATAAATGAAAACATCTGTTATGATGTTATTAGAAAAACAGCTTCAGGGTGGAAACAGTAACTCCACTTCATGCTGGGCTGCAACACGCTGTCACGCATAGGACTTAGAGCAGACACAAGTGCAGAGTGAATTTCAATAAAGTGCTTTACAAGAATACATAATCTAAGATGAAAAACAAAAACAACATTAGCATGGTAACATCACAATGTGTCGTGACCACAACAACAACTAAGAACAACAGGAATATGACCCCAAGACAGTATTTCAAATACGGGTGCTAGTTACTATACATATAAAAATGTAATTAAAATGTGCAGGGGATGATGGGTATTGCCTTGTCATGTTTTATTCATTACATATTTTCTGTCCACTTCACCGTGACTGTATTTTGTTATACTCTATATTTTATTCTTTCTATCTCTGTTGCCTTCACATAGCTAAATATATCATCCTGCATAATCATTAAATGGAGATAGAAAAAAAATTATATATTTTATGTACAGTATATATACAGAAGGTAAAGGCAAAGGAAAGAATAATATATACATCAGCCATTGATGTTGGATGAGAAGGCCTGGCTCGCAGTCTTTGCTCTAATTCATCCCAAAGGTGTTCTATTGGGTGCAGGCCCGGCAAGTTCTTCCACACGAAACTTGCTCATCCATTGCTTTGTGCACTGGTGGAAAAAGGATGTTGGAACAGGAAGGGGCCATCATCCCCAAACTGTTCCCTCAAAGTTGGGAGCATGAAATTGTCCAAAATGTCTTGGTATGCTGAAGCATTAAGAGTTCCTTTTACTGGTACTAAGGGGCTGAGCCTTACTCCTAAAAAACAACCCCATATCATAATTCACCTCCACCAAACATTACACTTGGCACAAATGCAGTCAGACAAGTACCGTTCTCCTGGCAAAGGCCTAAACCAAACTCATCCATCGGATTGCAAGACAAAGAAGCGTGATTTGTGCTCTAGAGTTGAGTGGCGGCGTGCTTTACACCACTACATCTGATTCTTTGCAATGCACTTGGTGATTTAAGGCTTGGATGCAGCTGCTTGGCCAGGGAAACCCATTGCATGAAGCTCTCTATGCACTGTTCTTGAGCTAATCTGAGTCTCAGCAGACACTAGTATATAGTATTACTATATACTAGCATTAGTATAGCACATAGTCTCAGAAGAGGCCATATTAATCGGTGACAATCCAGAGCCAAGGCCAGGGAGCAGACAGACAGGCTAAACCAACCGTCTGCTAGCTGCATAGAGTCGTCACTCAGGGTTCATCATATTGAGACTGTGTCTGTTCCCCGAGCTAAGTTTAGAAAGACTCAGAAAGTCTGTTTTAGTAATTTAATTAACATAGATACCACAAACTCAGATCACACTGAATGCGCAGCCAGCACCTCTGATCTGAAGCTAGGACTGTTAAATATTAGATCTCTCGCATCTAAAGCAGTTATTATTAATGAAACTATCACAGATCAGGAGTTTGATATATTATGTTTAACAGAAACCTGGATTAAACAGGACGAGTATGTAGCTCTAAATGGAGCTAGTCCTCCTGGATACAGCTACATACACCAGCCTCGGCTAACTGGTAGAGGAGGAGGTGTCGCAGTTATTTATAACGATAATCTTTCTCTCGTATAAAAACACAGTTTTAAATTTAATGCATTTGAAGTTCTCTATAGTAACATAAAGTCAGCTCAGTCGATCCCGCTAATCATCATTTACAGACCCCCCGGGCCGTACTCGGAGTTTCTCTGCGAATTTGCAGATTTCGTCTCGAACCTAGTTGTTTCTGTTGATAAAGCGTTAATTGCTGGAGACTTTAATATTCATTTTGAGAATCCAGAAGACCCTCTGAGAACAGCATTCTTGTCCATACTG
>JAAGKR010007002.1:0-39453 GCA_011419295.1 Clarias macrocephalus | reverse complement strand
CTTTCACTTTGCTCCTTACAGCCAGTGGTGGTAACTTTGGATATTCAGGCCCACACGTGACTGAGTTTAAAATAAATCCAGGATTATGTAAGTCTGATCGCGGCCTTGCTTTGGTCCTGCGTGGTTTAAACCAGCAGGCGTGAGGAAACCAGGCCACAGCTGATACTGTACCGGCCATGCAGAAGTGATCTATCTGCTCAGGCCGTCCTACAATCAGTATCAGTTCAACAGATCAACTGAAGCGCTGCAGACTCGTAGGGAGGGGAAGTGATGAGGGTTTCAACTTTTATTTCCTAATAATGATTATGTCCTAATAAGTTTCATCTACAGTTTAGAGTGACTTATTTATGACCGAAGCACCTTTGGAAAAAGGAAAACACATTAACAGTGATTGAGGGTCAAGGGGGTGTTGAATGAAAGAAAGGGTAGAAGGAAAGTACATGGATTTAATAAAGAAAGTACAAAAAGAAAGTGCAAGTGCAAAAAAAAGAGGAAAGAAAAAACAATGTGCAATATGAGTCTTAAAGTAAATGAGGTTCTGAAAGCCGGCGATGTGTTCGCAATTGAGAAATTATATGTGACAAGTGCAAAAAATAACAAGAACAAAAAAGAAACGAGAGAGAAAAAAAAAGAAAAAAAAGTGAAAAATTGAGAAAGAGAAAGGATGCACACGGGTCTAAAGAAAAAAGTGCGAAGGAAGGGCGGAGAAAAGAAAAAATGCAAAATAAAATGTGAAAAGTACAAAAAAAATTTGAAAAAGAAAAAATGAAGACAAAAAATGGAAAGAAAGAAGCGACCAAATAAAAAACGGAATGTGTAATATCTGTTTACACTGCAAACAGTGAAATAGTAAATGTGTTTGAAAGTGCAAAAAAAGGAATGTAACAAAAAGAAAGGAAGTGCAAGGGTGAGAAAGAAGATGCAGAGGAAGAACAGACAAAAGAAAGAAAGTGCAAGAGAAAGAAAGAAAGGAATAAAAAAAGGAATGTGTATCTTGTAAATGTAATTGTAAATCTTTAATGTAAATACAAAAAAAGTGAAAAACAAAGTGAAAAGTGCAAAAAAGGAAGAAAGTACATACGTCCAAAAAGAAAAAAAGAAAAGAAAGAAAGAAATTTATACAAAGTATGCAGTGTGTTGCTGGCTGTTCTTATGTCAGGACATGTTACTTTATACAGTTTATCTAATGATGAGATTTGAATAAAAAGTACTTAACAAATGCGTTTGTGTGTGTGTGTGTGTGTGTGTGTGTGTGTGTGTGTGTGTGTGTGTGTGTGTGTGTGTGTGAGTGTATATACTACTTTAAAGACAGACAAAGTCAGCCATTAAAAAAATAAGGAGACAAAAATATTTTCTGAATAGTTTGACCGGTAGAAGTGAGAAACAGGATGTCCTGTGCTGAAACTCAAGAGTTAAAGAAACAGAAAAGTACAGAAGAACATCGAACTGCAGAACGTCCAGCAGATCTCTCGCTCTCTCTCTCTCTCTCTCTACGCACTGTAACACACAGGAGCTCTGATCCTCTGATACGTGACCTAAACCACACCTAGAGAAATGGTCACAGTCTGCAGGAAGTGAGAGATCGACCTGATAACAGAAGATCTCGCTTCGTTTTACTCAACGTCCTTTCTTTATCTTATAAAATTACGTGTTTTTACAAACAACACGTTGCGTTCAAGTCAAACTGGGACTTGTGATGAAATTTATTTTCCTGACCTCATTCATTAAAGGAGTTCCTGGGAGGCCAGCGTTTCAGACAAACTGTAAAGCAGGCAGTCTGATCATGGCTCTACCCACAATCAAAAGTCCTGGTTTGACTTGAATGCCCCTTGTGTCTGATAGACACTCACGTATGGCTGAGTTCTCTGTAACCTGTAGAACACCACTACATAGGATATAACATGACTGAACCTTGACACTGTCATGAAAACATTTACGAGGCTGCTCGCTCCATGTAAACACCGAGTGTATCGAGTGTCTGAGCGCTCGTTCTTATTCCTCACCTGGCTTTCATGAAGTCTTCGATCTCTTTGCACGTCCTCTTGCCGTCATTGAGGTGCTGGAGGATGGCGTCGTAGCCCGCTGTGCTGGTCAGCTCACCGTTCTGTCCGGGTTAAAGGGGAAAAACAAAGACGTTAGCGTTTTCTCTCACAGTGTGTAAACTTACTTTTTAAAACAACGTCTTGACACCCGCTCATTTACGCACTCAGTCACTGATGCGAAAATCACAAAAGGAAGGAGGAAAAAAGAAGGAAGGAAGGTTCATGAGTTCACCAGAAAGAAAGTGAAGAAAAAAAGTGTCTGAACGGTAAAAAAAAAGGAAAGAAAGATTAAAAGGAAGGAAATAATGCGCATGAGTGCAAAAGAAAAAAGAAAGAAAGAATATAAGTGCAAATGATAGACATAAGTGGTTGAGTGTAAAAGAAAGAAAGAAAGAATTAAAAAGAAAGAATAAACCAACAAAAGAAAGGATGAAAGATAAAGAAAGATCAAAAAGAAGGAAAGAATACATGAGTACAAAAAAGAAAGAAGAAAAGAGACACAAGAAAGAATAATTCATGAGTGAAAAAGAAAGAAAGAAAGAAAGAAAGAAAGAAAGAAAGAAAGAAAGAAAGAATATGAGTGCAAAGGAAGGACAGAAAGTACACGGGTGCAAAATAAGAAAAAAAGAAAGAAAGATCAAAAATGCAAGACAGAAAGAATGAGCATAAGTGAACGAGACAGAATAAAAGAAAGGAAGATCAAAAAGAAAGAATGTATACGCATGAAAAAGAAAGAAAAAAGGAAAGAGAAACAAAGACACTGAAAGAAAGAGCGTATCTTCACATTCTATTTAAGGCTGCATGAACGCAGCACATCAGAGACAGCAGCTACTGTAGGTAAGTTACTGAAAAAAAAATAGGAAGGAAGGTGCATGATTGCACAACAAAGAAAGCGCAGAGAGAACGAGTGTGAAAGGCGGAAAATATCTGCGAAAGAAAAAGATGAAAAAAGAAAGAGAAAGTATGAAGGAGAAAGAAAGAACAAAAAAGATCAAGAGAAAGTAAATCAGTTCTCAAGAAAGTGAATGCAAGAAAGAAAGAAAGAAAGAAAGAAAGAAAGAAAGAAAGAAAGAATAAAAGAGAAGAACAGAAAGTGCTTGACTGTAAAAGAAAGAATAAAAAGAGAAAGACAGGACAAATGAAAGAAAGAATGAAAGACAAAGAAAGATCAAAAAGGATGGAAAGAATGTGCATGAGAGCAAAAACAGAAAGAAGAAAAAAGACAGAACAAAAGAAGGAAGGCTCAAAGAGAAAGACTGCACATGAGTGAAAATGAAAGAGAAAGGAAGGAAGGAAAAAGAAAGAAAAACAAAGAAGAGAAGAAAGAAAGTGTATCTCTTTGTGTTTTTCGGTAGAGATGCCGCACATCAGAGGCAGCAGTTACTGACGGATAGTGTCTCTATAATTATCTGCAGCCTTTTGCATGTCACCTCTTTGCACTTCAGCAGCATGGAAAGAAATGCAAATACCTGTGCAGATATGCCACATTAAGCAGGCGCAAGGTTCACCATCTCATGCAGAACATCTCGAGGCTCGTTACTGAGAGATCATCAAAGCTTTTTTTTAAGCCACAACTTGGAGGAAAAACCACCATGTGGTCTGTTTGTCAGGCGTAGGACTCTTCGGCACGGTTTCCATGAACCTAGTGTTTCGATGATGATGATGATGATGATGATGATGATGATGGAGAGAGAGAGAGAACGCTATCTAACACACAGCTCTGAAATCATCTGTCTTGAGACGTAGTGAGGGTGAAGATCATATGAGTTACGTTAGTGAACCCGGTTGTCCCGAGGAAGGTGGTGGGATCATCCGGGAAAAGACCGCTCCCATCGGAATTCTAAATTTCATCACGGCATAAAACGTGTTCCTTAAAAATTTGTTTGAAACCCCACGAGTATAATAAGTAAATGTTCACACACATAACTATAGCACTGGGGTTTTCACACCATCTGTATATCTATCTAAAGAGAACAGCCCTGATCACTAATTATACAGCAGTAAACTGGTGACAAGGTCATCAACACACAAGGTTCACCCAGGACTGTTTAAAAGTTTGTACCCCCCTGTGAAACTCATCAGATCATAGCAGGTCTCTGTACTAGACGAATACAACCTCAGACAATAAACAACAAGAACTTCTTCCAATGTGCTATTATTTATTTAACAACAATGAAGCCAGAGAAGACAAAAAGCTTGTGGGCAAAACTAAGTAACCCCTTACTGCTTCAACAGGATATAAGAGTGTAAGTTGCAGATGATCAACTCATCAAGATGAGATCAGAAAGATCATCAGCAGATGCGCAGACGTCTATAAAAGCAGAAGGTTTGCAGGTCTGGAGCATTCAGGCGAAAGCGGCAATGGTCTTGGAGAATCGGTTGTTGCTGGACTTCAACCTGGAAACGGTTCTATAACCATTTCCAAACAATTTAGGGTTCAACGTTCTACAGTGAGAAAGATTCACCAGAAGTGGAAAGTATTCAAGACTGTCCAGGAGGGGACGTCCCAGCACATTCAGCCCGAGGTGACAATACAAAAACCCCAGGAGCTGTACACCTCAGACCTCACTGAGCATGCCCAAGTCAATTAGAAGAAGACTGAACAAGTACAGTTTGTTTGGAAGAGTCGCCAGGAGAAACCTCTTCTGTCTCTTTTGGCCTTAATGCCCAGCGCCATGTTTGGTGAAAACCCACACAGCATTTCAGCAGAAACACCTCATACCTGCTGTCAGGACCGACGGGGGAGAGGTGATGATTTGAGCCACAGGACGCAGCCACCGTGCGACCGTCACTGAGTCGACCATCAACTTGTAAGCAGATGTTCTCTAGAGGAACATGTGATGCTGACTGTCTGACAGATGAAACTCGAGTCATGCAACTTTTATATTTATGTATACGTTATTGCTCCTAAAGCAAGATCTACAAGCTATTGAATCACCTTTTGAACATGACTACACACACACACACACACACAGATATATATAGACGTGCATACACTACTAGCTATACTTTGTCACACTCGCTCCTTTATATTTTTATGCCACAACCTCAGAGCCTACATTTGTTTTTTGTTTTTTTTTTTTTCATTTGAAAACCGATCTGTCATGTAATGTGTCACTTTATTTACAGTCATGCAAATATTTTGTTCCGTCATGTTATTTATTTATTAATATTTAAATTAAGTTTGGAATTAGTTTCTGTACAGAATAATGCCGACATGACACTTGCAGACACACACACACACCTTGCATCTCAATAAACAGCTTTTTTCATAATTTCCTAAAAATAAATAAATAAATAAAAAAAGCTGAAACTTTCACATGTTGTAAATTCATCATGTATAAAATTCAATATTTCAAGACTTATTTTGTTTTTCCAGCTCATCAAAATCCAGTATCTCAAAATATTACATATTTCATCTCAAGTGAATTACTACTTGTACAGTATAACAACTGGTCTAGTTCCACAAAACCACAATCATGGAGAAGACTGCTGAGCTGACGGTTGTCCAGACGATATAATCATTGAAATTAACCCAAAAAAGGCTTAAAATATGTATTTTTACTTTTAATTCATCTAGAAAATACGAGTTACACTTTCGGAATTATGACCTCATAGTGGCTTAATTACTTTTAATTACATTTGGATCGTAATAAAATTTCAAACCACTAAAAATCAAATATTTGAAATAACATCAGATCAAATTTATGATCATGTTCTAGTGTAGCAGCTCTACGAAGTGAACCATATCGGCTAAAAACCACTAAAGAGACTTGAGACAAAATGAAACAAGTACAAACACTAACGTTCGAGACACAACAGCCATTAAATAAATTCAATAAAATAAGTTAAAAAATAAATAAATACAGAAGTTCACTTGCGTTTTAAACAGACTGAATCGTCCTAAAAAATTATTAACACCATGAATATGATTTTTTTAGCAACCATAAAAAGTGTCAACTTAGGGTTAGCGACGTGTATATATATACACACAGTACTGTGCAAAAGTCTTAGCACCATATCATCTGTTGAGCAAATTTTGTTATATAAGTTTATTATGTCTGCAGAAGAATACACAGAAGAATATTTGCAAGCCTGTAAAAAAAAGACAACATATTAAATGACAGACCAGTTTTCAGATGGGGAAGAAAAAAATCAATAATGTCGACTCCTGGGTTTTGCATGAAAATAGAAAGCAGCGAGTGTGACGAAGTTACCAAGAGAACTCGTATTCTCCAGCACGCTCAGTAAAACCTAACAGCTGTTTTACTTAGAATCCTGCACACATCTGTATCAAACACTCCCGCTTATGTTTAAACAAAGAGTTTCCACACCAAATATTGACCGTTTATTGTTTATGTTATTACTTAGTCCTTTTAAAGTTTCTTTTAATGTAGAAATGTTTTCAAAAACATCACTGCATACGGCTTTAGTCTGGATGACTTTTGCACAGTGCTGTAAATGAAACAGCTGTTGGGTTTTACTGAGCATGCTGGAGAAAATGAGTTCTTTTGGTCACTTCGTCACACTCGCTGCTTTCTATTTTCACGCAAAACCCAGGAGTCGACATTATTCATTTATTTTTCCCTTCTGAAATCTGGCCTGTCATGTAATATATCGCTTTCTTTACAGGCCTGCAAATATTCTTCTGCAATGTTATTTATTCATTAATTCTTTGTGTGTCTTTGTAGGGAATGATCTCGTACATAATAATGCAGACATAATAAACTTATATATCAAAATGTGTACTACAGATAATATAATATGCCGCCTAAGACTTTTGCACAGTACTGTATATACTTTTATTTTTATATTACATTTTTCCAAAATCCCTTACAATGTATATACAATCCTCACCCAGAATCGTTTTCTTACACTTCTCCAGAATAAATACATGTAGCTCAAGCTCCTCACCGCTTACCCCTAAATAAAAATGACTCATTACTCTAGATTTCTCAATAAAAGTGTTGATTATATTTCCATAACAACAGCACTGACAACAGCGCTGGCCACAATGTGTACATAACCACAGCCCTTCTGATATGTACAATGTACATAATAACGTTTTTATAGTAACAGCCTACACAGGCAGTTCATGCAGTGGACAGGCCAAACTAATGATAATAACCAGATAATGAAAAAAAAAACAACAACAACAACAACAATTGCATATAGTGAAGAAACAACAACAACAGTGAATAGTAAAGATTGATATGGCGAGATCTCTGTGGTTATGAGCGTGTGTGGAAGGAGTTGTTGACCAGTGTTTGCTTTGTGATTTCTCAGTACCATGAAATAAAATCAATAAATATATATAATTGATTACTATATACATTGTATTACTAAGTTGTATCATGTACTTATCATTGCACCTTACTTATAAAATCTTTAATATTTCTGCATTAATTCGTCCAGTTCATTCAGAGTACCGGGTCGAAGAGAACATGGATGGTAACCCGGAGGAATAAGGCACAAGGCAGGGGACACCCTGGATGCGGTGCCAAACCATAGCAGGGCACAAGCACACACACACACACACACACACACACACACACACACACACACACACACACACACTCGCACATGAAACTGGAATACCTGAAGTAAACCTGACAAGCACCAGGAGACCATGCAAAGACGCACACAGAGACGCAGACAGACGAGGGGCAAAATTAGGACACCCAACCCTGGAGGTGTGACGCGACCGTGCTAACCACTGAGACAAAAATTTTCAGCCATAAGTCTATATTGAAAAATGAATCTTCTCGATAAAGACACGGGTATTGATGCAGAGTCTATGCCACATCTGGCACCTCCTGATGCACGGTAGGTATTATTCTGTTATTCTATTATTGCACTCAGTTATTTTCACTTGCTGTCCCCTAATGACTCGTTAATATTAGTGTGATATTAGTTCACTTCAGCATCAAGAGCAATGTAGCTGTTGGTCGTCAATCCCAAGTGAAATTTCAGGTCGACGCTATCTGTTCTATCTGTCCGGGGTTTCACGTCTTCTCCTTATTGTTCTCTGAAACTAGGTTTTCTCCAAACTCTGGAAAGACCCATAAATTGACCTAGATGGACGAATGCTTGCCTTTACGTGCTCACTAAAGAGAAATGCTTGCGTAAATGAAATGACTGAAAAACCATTCACAAGTCTTCTCCACTAGCTTCTTCTTCTCTTTTTCTTTTGTTGAAATAAAGGGTGACCCGCTGCACCTCACGGTCAAGCCTATAGAGGTGTCGGCTCGCCGAAATTCACTCAAACTGCTAAAGTAACAGGATGTCACATATGTTGTTAAAATCACATTTACCCCAGGGGAAGTGAAGAGGGGAAGTCAAGAAACGTGTCAAAGCATCAAAACACTTAAAGAAGCCGAGTCAGAAATAATATCTGACCTAATTAGACAGACTGTCGGGTATCTATGACATCTAAAAGTAAATGCAGGAACTATGTGAACTGTGCAGTTACTGCACACGTTTTAATAAGAGGTTTTACAAAATGTAATTAAATTTAATTGAATAAAAGTGCATAAGCAGTCCTCAGTGGAAGCTGAATATCGGACTTCTACCTGCTATCATTATCCAGGAAAAGGTTCAGGCAAGTCCAGATAAGTGATTTCTCCACCCAGATATAATCATAGCCTCCACACACACACACACACACACACACACACTGCATATTGTACAGGCATGAGGAAGGTGTTGGGAGAAAAGAAAGAAAAAGAAAGAAAGAAAGAAAGTCTGGCTGGGATACAGTGTTGGAATGGGATCACTCAGCATTAGGATAATAATAATAATAATAATAATAATAATAATAATAATAATAATATTCTGTTAGAGCTGTTGTGATGAATTTACAATATTTGATCATGTCCCAGAAAGAGGACGTGGCAACTTTTACAGTTAAGGACAAAAAATGAAAAAGAGTCATAAACTTGTTTGGGAATATCATTATGACAGTTGAAATGGAAATGAAGGAAGTGTTAAACAAACTTTGTGTAAATGTACAACTTCACCGGCTACTGTGTTATAATGAATGCAAATGAAAAAGTTTGTAACTATGTAACTGTCACTAGAGATGTTTTGCATAACTTGTCTGTTATATAATAAAATAATAAAAACTGGTAGTAATAAATACTAATAAACGCAGTCCTTACCCAGAAGTTGTCCTTGAAGTGCAGCTCTCTCATGGTGATGGCGTTTGGACTAAAACTGCTGATGACTTTCACACTGTTTGTTATTAGGCAGCAGCGCAGCGCAGCGCGGAGGAAGCGGCGGGACGCGTCTCAAACCAGCGAGTTCCTACTTCCGGGAGTGCACTAACTTCTGAACGCGCTCATCTCGCACGCGCTCGCGCATGCGTACGCGCGTCCTCTTGAGCGCGTGCGTTATATTGCTTTGCACCATCCCGTAATATGATATAATATAATCTGACCGAGTCGCTTCCCGACATTACTAAACATCGTAAATTCCTGTGTTATGAAATATTAAAAATCGTCGTGGCTTCCTCCAGCACGGCACTTCCCTTGTTTTCTTCCCATATTCTATTCTGTCACTTAGAACATGTGACTTTGGTGGAGAACAGTGTTAAATTACTGCACCGCTAATATCTGAAACTGGGTTTGCAAATATCTAACCAAATTATTTTTCATGGTGAAAATAGTTCTTTAAAAAAAAAAAAATCCTTGCAGCTCGCCAGATAACATCGAAGACTAATTTGCACATCACGGGTTGGTTACGATCATTTGCATTAGCGGGATTTACAGAAGCTCGATTGAGGGCGCAGATGAAAAAAGAAAAACTCGGGTTTATTACTTGTAAATACAGACAGAAGACAAGAGAGTTTACAACAAGGAGGAAGTGCAATGTTTAGACAAACAAAAGAGATCAGTAATCGGTCATTTTGAATAACGTGGAAAGTAATTGCTGGGAACGGTGGTGATTAGTGATTGGTTGTTGGGAACATTGGTGATTAGTGATTGGTTGTTGGGAACATTGGTGATTAGTGATAGGTTGTTGGGAACAGTGGTGATTAGTGATTGGTTGTTGGGAACATTGGTGATTAGTGATTGGTTGTTGGGAACATTGGTGATTAGTGATTGGTTGTTGGGAACAGTGGTGATTAGTGATTGGTTGTTGGGAACGGTGGTGATTAGTGATTGGTTGTTGGGAACGGTGGTGATTAGTGATTGGTTGTTGGGAACATTGGTGATTAGTGATAGGTTGTTGGGAACAGTGGTGATTAGTGATTGGTTGTTGGGAACGGTGGTGATTAGTGATAGGTTGTTGGGAACAGTGGTGATTAGTGATAGGTTGACTGGAAAAAAAAGGTCATTAGTGATTATTTGTTGGGAACACTGTTAATCAGCAATTGGGAACAATGGTGATTAGTGAATGAATGTTGGGAATAGTGGTGAGTAGTGATAGAATGTTGAAAATATGGAGATTAATGATTGGTTGTTGAGAACAATGGTGATTATTGATTGCCTGTTGGGAACAATGGTGATTAGTGACAGGTTGTTGTGAACAATAATGATTAGTAATAGATTCATGGGAAAAATGGTAATTAGCTGTTGGGAACAGTGGTGATTAGTGATTGGGTATTGGGAAGATTGGTGGTTGTTGGTGACTTGTGATTGGTTAGAACAGTTGTGATCAGTGAGACACCATCCTTCACATACTTGTGTGTCTTAACGTAACTGTCAACTCATCTAACTGTGGCTGTGATGCAAGATGGAGAGTCGTAAATCACTAAATGTAGTGTCTTTAAGTTGTAAAACTGCCTTTGCAAGGGACTAGCGTCCCGTTTATTATGTTTTACATGCAAAGCAATTTGAACCGATCTGTAAACCTTTAACATGTCTACTGTATGCTAGCCTACAAAGTGGGCGGCACTGCTGGTAACGGATCTGCATGCAGTCAGAGTTTATATATTTACTACTTCAAGTATTAAAAGAGAGCATTAAAAGACAAATAGTGAAAAGTCTTCATGTACTTTCAATTTTCTATTAATAGCTGAAACTGTACATTATTTGTATTCATATCGTAGTGCTTTAATTATTACTACTCGTCGCTGATTATTTCACTTTGACATCACATGACCAGCTGTTTTATTCTTTATATAATTCTAGTAAAGTCCAAGCATTTTACCTCATGAACAATGTCTCGGTTTAAGACGCACCTTTTGTGAAACTTATATCCCCTCTACTCTTCTGCCATCTTGTGGTTAAACTCTAGCACTTCTTATCAGTTACACAATTTCAGGACGCCACTACGGGGCAAAGTTACAGGTATACACCCTATACAGCTGAGTTACTCACTGAAAATTTTTATACAACACTATTTTATTCGTCCTTCTGAGGACAACTTGTCAAACCGTTTATTCATGAATCAATCCAGAACATACTTTAGTTTTCCCATCATCTTTATTGTAAAAAAAGAAAGGCTGTACCCAAACCCACCCGCGACAATGCGTAGCATCTCGGTTGCTTTGTCAGTAGGATAAAAACACAAAGAAATAGAAAAATACGACAATCGTTACACTAAAACCTAATCAGAAAATTCACACTACATGATTGTTAAGCTGATTTATAAAACGTAAGTGGAATCCAGATGGAGGAATGAAGCAGACAGGTGTGTGAACACGACACAGCTTTTATATTCTCCGCAAGGCATCGTCGATGTCGTCGATCTGCTCTTTCAGCTGAGTCCACTGCTCCGGGTTCAGAGAAATCCCTGAGGACAAGAGCAAAGTCAATCAGGATGAATACTACACTGGTTTTCTCTCATACGCAAAGTGAAATTGTGGAAAACAAACAAACAAACAAACAAACAAACAAGCACGATTCTGCTCTGAACTGCATCCTAGTGCACACTTCAAGGCTTGGGGCAGTTGACATGAATAAAAAAACAACCAAACAAATAAATACACAAAATCACAACCCCATGATCCAAAAAGTTAATAAAAATGTAGATTGTTATAAAATCTTAAACCCAGACCCTTATAATAAATAACAGTCTCATACTTTCTTGCTTCTTTACATTTCTCATACAACTGGTTTCTTTAACAAGTTAACACAGGTCTCAGAGCCTCCCAATGTGTGTGTGTGTTAATACTACAGCTGAAACACCCCTCAGATATTACATTTTTATACCTGAAACTCCCTCTGTTTCACTTCTCTTCCGAACACACTGCTTTAGTGTCTATGTAAATGAGCTATTTCTGAGCCACGCCCCTCCTGAGAACAGCAGAATGTGAATTGTGAATAATACGCGCTCTTTGAACAGTCTACGTTACTTTCGGGTGTTACACTAACGCTAGCGGTGGGAATCTCTAAAGACTTCATGGTTCAGTGACATGTCTGTTCGGTTCTGTTAAAGGGATGTTATCTTGATTTCTGTGCTCTTTATAGACATTCTGATTTTTATCACATCATAGCAACTCGTTACTTGGAAACTGCATTTTCATTTGTCGTGACAGATACCGCGCTTGCACTAACAGGGCTCTGGAACGTACGTCATTCTGATTTTCATCTGATTTATTTATTCAAATGCAAAACCATGCACATTTGAATGCTGAGGATTCTCTGTTCTGCTTTTAGCTGCTGTGAGATCAGTGAATCTTTAGTGAATGAACGTTAATAACATTAAAGCTTGAGCAGCACTATCTCATATTCAAATAAACACATTTTTCTTTTTTAAAGTTTAAATAAAATGTACAATATTTTGAATAATCACCGCTGAAGATTCGACACCATTTTTAGTTTGATGTTTAGTTGACGCTGACCAACTCTCACTTGTACAAAGGACTTTAACTTGAGTCTTATCTCTGCCATTAAAGCAAAGCAGTGTACTGCATCAATCACTAATCGACATTTATGTACATTTTAAAAATATTTTTAATGGTTTCTCAATAAAACAAAACATCAACAGCAGAGCCAGATGTCTGTTGTCTCCTTTAAATTATCATTGGTTTTGGGTTAGTGCCTGTGGGGCTCATGCAGGGGATTCCATACTGACCCAGAGAGAGCAAGTATCATTTAAAAACCACCTGAGCAGCTGTTTAAAAAAAAAAAAAAAAAAAAAACATTTAGCCAATATTTGTTTTGCTGTTATATATATATATATATAAACATACAGAGGGGACAGGATTGTACAGTACAGAGTGACATCATGTTTTTCGCACACAAAACTGGCAATACCATGAACTCAATTTTAGTTAATTTTAACCAACTTCCCAAACATGACTGAGCAAGAAAACTTTTTTAATGGGTCACATATGCAAAGAAATGGCACAGATACACCGAATCGCTTGTTTTTCTGGTTGTTTTTCGGTTGTTTCCTTGACCAAATAATAATAACATTATGCTCATTTTGAGAGTTGTACATTTTTGCAACATCATTTGCTTATTCCAGTAATGGTAAAATTTACCCTTTATAAAATTAATCAGAACTTGCCTTCTAAGTGACATATCCGAAAACCCAAATACGCAGTTTTGAACAAGTTTGAAGCCTCCGCGTTAACACACAGCAACAAGGCTTCCATATAAGCACACATTTTATATTTTAATTGTGCTGCTTGAGTTTTCAGGTTAAACTACACTGCGCAGTAACAGACCAGTCAGATCCAGCAGAGATTCAAGTTTTGCTGAATAAAAGGCTTTTCTTAATTTTCTTGATTATTTAAAAAAAATTAAGAATGTCATTAAAACATTGAATTTCACTTTTGTCTCAATAGTTTTGACCACCACTGTACACAGCAAACAATGTCCATCTACAAGATTTAAAAGTGCATTAAATAACAAAAACTGGAAAAAAAACAGGGGTTAAAAAAAAAAAAGAAAATACATAAATAAAACCACACCCACAACCTAACGTGAATCTGAAGCAGCAGCTGCGTCTCATGAACATATCACATATAAAAAGCAAAAATACTGCAACGCTCCTGCTGTTTGTATATTCCATTTTTTGTCCTCTAAACACTGAATCAATTTCAAACCTCAATGTAATTTCCTACAGAATGTAACATCCTGCGAGTCGAAAAAGTCAAAGTCCTTCTTGGGTTGAAAGCTATAAAAAATTTGAAAAAAAAAAAAAAAAAAACTGTTTAAGATCTCTGATCCTGTTTAAATCATTTCCAGAATCTAATCAGTTCATCTCATGGTTACGATGGGTTACGATAACAGCATTAAAATCCTCAATGGGCAACCTGAACACTCAGTTCTGGGAATTATTTTTTACATTTTTTGTTCTGTTTAGTTTTCAGAAATCTGAGCAGACGTCTGGGTTTTACAGTCACCACCTTTTCAGAGACTCTATTATCCCCCCCACCACCATTTGTTTTAGTCACATATTCATTACAGATTATGACACTTGAGTCTTTGCTGTGCCAGTGGAGAGTATCAGTGTTAATCTCTGGGTGACGAGGGCGAGGCGCTCCTTACCTCTCTTTCCTGGTTTCATTTCACCTTCTTGGTCATTCCAGTACTCGCGGATATCGATGAGGACTTTCCCTTTGAACTCGCGCACACTCACGTACCTCATCTTCCCTATCTTAGGAAACACAGACGCAAAAGCAGAAGAGAAAAAACCTCAGTCGCTTTTATGAGGGAATTTAGACACAAAAATAGGAAATATTATTGTGTTGCTCAGAAACCTAATTAACTAGCCACAGGGGTAACAAATGTAATGTAACATAAGGAAAGCCATAGTTCACTGGTTACATTCTGCACCACAGCGAAACATACACTTGTATTTGGCTTATCATGTTTAACCTTCTAAGAGAAACAAGAACCATATAATACAACGCTTTAAGGAGTGTAAATGCGTAAAATTGTATTGTATTGTATAAATACAGAACATACACTGAAATGTTTCAATGTTTGTATGACTTTCAGCAAACTCTTTTAAACTTTTCCCTAAACTGGTGTGCATTCATTCATAAAGAAATTGATTACAAAATTAAGACACTTATGACTCTTTCTTTTCAACAAAAATTAACTAAGTAAAAATAACTTCCAGTTCCTTATACATTTATTGTAATCATTTAAGATAAAATATAAAGAGACATCTGTCTGTGTGAACTCTACACACAACCATTCACCAACACCACTAGTACGTTACAAGAACTCAGCTGGGAGTTTCTGCCACATCCCCCCCAGTACAGTCCTGCCCTCGCTTCAGGCCATTATGATTAAAGTACTTCCTGGGAGGCCAGGGATGAGGTGATAACTTTCTACCTTGACGGTATCCAAGCACTAGTGAAATGCTGGGATAAGTGCATTATTGTAGCGGGGGATAATATGGAGACATAAAGGGAGTTTTCACTCTCATAACTGTGTTCTTTTATTCCATAGACTCAAAAGTCCTCGTTTGACTTGAACGTTGCATCTTTGAAGTTTAAACATAGCTACATACCAAATGAAAAACTTTTGTCAATAGTATTTGTCCTAGTTGATGAATCTACTTATTTGCCATGCAACACTGAGTGGCCTGACCTACTTAACTTAATATGATAAATCCATGTGTTAAATTCAGTATTGTGTTAATTTTTATATAAATTATATTATAAATACCATAGTCTCCTCCTTTTCAAAGAAATTACATTAAGTCCTATATGACACTGCAGGTTATTAGGTGGAGAAACATATTATCAGTCACAACTCCTGACCTGGAACATGTTATCTTTCTTATTGCCGCCGCTGCTTTTCGATGCACCGGACGCCCTTGACGACTCCCCACTCTTCTGTTTCTTTGCCGGCTTCTCTATCATTTGCTTCTTCCTTTTGGCCTGGCAAAGCAAAGTAAACCATTAACATCATTACACCATTACACACTTGCAATCTCAATCTTCTTATCTTTGTTTTTCCTATTTCTGGAAGGATATTCATCATAAATTCTGTACCTTCGTGTCAGCCTCACTGTCTGAATCACTGCTGGATGTTGAAGAAATCACTTCCTTTGATTTGGGCATCCTGGTTACACAATGATATAGAAAAAGTACTTAAACCAACAAAAAAAAAGAGCTTTGAAAACCTGACTATTGTATAAATAACATGATAATAGCAGTGGAATTAATTTTTTGTCTGCTCCCAAATATCTGGATGTTCTAATCATGTAATGATCATGAAATGTGATATTGCATAACAAATGTTTTATACACACACTTATAATACATATATAATCTAAAATGCAAATGTTCTGTTGCAACATGCTGTTAAAAAAAAATCTTGTACTTAGTTATCAGATGAAACCAGGAAGAAGAATATTTTCATCACTTCTCGAAATAAAATGAAACCACGAGCAGGAACGCGCGTGCGCACTTAATCACCCCTGCCTTTACGTCATACCAGGAAGGTAATATTAAAAAAAAAAAATATATATATATATATATTTCACAGTTTTAAGTGAACTTTTGCATTTTTTTTTACAAATCGTAATTATCTACACATTACAAAAACGGTATTTCAAACAGGACCTTAAAAATACAGTACGCGTCCTAGTTTCCGTTAGCATGTGCTTAAACTGGCACGCTAGCGCATTTTGTTTTTTTCAAGTAGCGTGTTATTAATTATGTCTTCTGCTTCTACACATAATTACAGAAGGAATAGTGTCAATTCAATTGTATACAAAAATTAAACAAAGCAAAATGCGTTCTAATTATGTATAGCAAAGCGGGGGTGGGGGGACGACGACGACTGCGCATGCGCACTATCACTCCTGGTCGTTACGGGGCTTTGAACGTTGCATCCAGGGACTGTTGGGAGATACCCGGATTAGACGGCGGGGTGTGATTGGCTGAACGGCGCCGCGCGTTGTTCTCTCCGATATGTAGTGCGCGGAAATGGACTACAAAAGCAAAGACGAGCCTACATTCTTTACATTGTGTAAAGATGGAATGAAATTATGCAAAAAACAATAATGCATCGGTAACGATATCGGTTCTCTTTTAGCGATGCTTGGTACACTGCTCATACTCACCTGCTAGCTAGAGAACCGACGCGTTAAACAGCGGAATGTCTCTCGGTGAAAACGGCGGTGTTTCTGCGAAGCCACAAAATGAAATCCAAAATGGCGGTGTGTTAGGCAGAGTAGTGCACTACGCAGCACGTTATAGCCATTTCCCCCGCTCCCTATGTAGTGCACTTTTACACGCAGAAGGTGGTCATTTGGGATCGAGCCTTACTTTGTACATACGGTAGAGATGCGAGAGGCAAGTCTGTGCCTGCTTCTCCTTGGTAATAACAAAATAACCATGTAAGATAAACACAGCATATAAGAAATGCAATAAAAGTTCATAATGTGGTTATTGTGGCTCAGTGGTAGGTTTCTCACCCACCATGTGAAAGGCCCGGTTTTGATTCCCACCCAATGCCCAAACCTCAGTCACTGGATGCAGTGCCTGTCCTAATCCTGGATAAATTGGGAGGGTTGTGTCAGGAAGGGCAAAATTTAATTGTTGTGCAAATAGCGAGCCCTCAACAGGAACAACAACGTTACCCCATTACATCAAAGCACTTGGCGATACATTTCACTACTACAAATGTTTTCATATTTTCAAACAAGGTGATTTGTTACAATGACCATTGTTAAAATCACTATACATGGAACTGAATCGTAAAGTTCCTCATATTTCAGTCTTCCAAGGTCAAAGGATCTCCCTTGTCTGAAAAGCCTCATTATGTGAACAATGGAGAAGGTGAGAATAGGAGTTAGTCTTTAGAGAGTCCTACTCTAACCTTCTCCTTTGGTCACATGACGAGCCTTTTCAGACAGCGGGGGATTCTTTGCCTTTGGAGGAATCAACAAAATAAGGAACTTACCTCAGACTGAGAAAAATAAGTCCAGTTGGCATGACTCGACTTTCTGATAACCTCACATGGTGACTGAGAATCTTCACTGTAATTGTTTCAGCACATGTTTGAGTGTCAGTAACCCAGTCATCTGAATGAACCTACTGATCTGTTATTCAGTCATTACTCTCTGTAAGAATATGCAGTAACAAAATGTTACACAAGGCTCTCCAATCCCACCTGCTCCTGAAGGAATTCTGTTCGATACCAACTATTTCTGAAGGTATTCCAT
This sequence comes from Clarias macrocephalus, assembly GCA_011419295.1. Taxonomy (NCBI): domain Eukaryota; kingdom Metazoa; phylum Chordata; class Actinopteri; order Siluriformes; family Clariidae; genus Clarias; species Clarias macrocephalus. The sequence continues at coordinate 21,325 of JAAGKR010007002.1, read as the reverse complement.
CCATTCAATCCCACTTGCTCTTTAAGGATTTCCAATCAATCTCACCTGTTCCTGATAGAATTCTGTCAAATCCCACCTAGTCTTATAGGAATTCTGGCCAAATCCCACATGCTTTTGAAGAAATACTGAAAAACCTCGTGTTCTCCCAAATCATGTCAACCAATCCCCCCTGCTCCTAAAGGAATTCTGTCCAACCTGACCTGCTCCTGAAGGAATTCTGTCCAATCTCACCTTCTCCCATTTCAGTTTTCTTGGGTAAAAAGGGTCCCAGTTAAACTGCAGACCAAACATAAAAATATTAGAGTTCAGCATCCTTAGTTTGGTATAATGTTGTACTTTCTAATATGTGAGGATGTTAGTCTTTTAAATCAAATACAATTATCTGGACTTATTTCAATCAACTCTAAACTTTCCCTCCATTTTGATTTTAATGAGTTAATCAACAAATCAAGCAAAGTTTGCCTTTTAAATAAACCTAGATGTTATCTTAACATGTTTTGTGGTAAGACCCTTTGTGACCTCAGAAACCTTAACAATACCTCTTAATGCACCCAGTTGAGGAAATGTTTAAGCTAAGGGAACACAGAGTTCTGACAACCTATCCACGACCGTCACAATACAGGTAAGCAGCTGTATAAGCGAACAGACCGCATCATTTTCATATAAGCACACAACACCATGCTAATGGAGATCTTGTTCAGGAAAGAGTGTAAAATTCATGTCTGTACAATAACAGAAGATAAGCATGGCGTCTGGATAACACCATACATCACTTTGTATGATGGAAAACATTTGCATAGTTTTAAAAAACGAATAGTGTTAAATTATCTTATTCATGTGCTAAATTTAACAAAAGTGATAAAAAACATTGGATATATTTATATGTAATTATTTGTCATGTGTTTAGTATTTGTGGTGATAATCTGTAATTTTGTGACATATTTTTTTGTTTTTATTTTGCACTAAATTTTAAAGGCTTGTCTCAATAGTTTAGCAATCAACATGTGATCAATGCGTCAGTATGAGCATGATGGCAAAAATTGGCCTGAAAGTTAAAGCTTTGGAAGCTGATTTGTTTGAGCGGGGTGTATGAGGACAAAAAGGAGCTGGACAGAGTAAAGAACTACAGTACTGCTGCATGACTCTCTTTAGACGATGGAAGATCATTTGATTTACATCTGAACTGGGAAAAACTTAACTTGGTTGAACGGTGTCATTTTCAACTTCCATGAATTTGAGGTACAATGTAGTTGAAAAGAATCGAAAAAAACAACAACACATGGACAACTCCATGTTGATGTATTCTTGCTGAAGAGCTATGTTTTCCATCTCAAAACAGAAAACCGTATAGTCAGGTCAGTGTCCTGGATGTAACAAGCAAATACCTCTGTACGGTATGTTAACTGATCAAAAGCACACACCTGCATACATGAGTAAGAAATGTTTTTTTGTTTATGATTGAAGCAGCCATGTCAATTTTACATTAATTGCTGAACACAAGAACACATTTTCTTTAGTTGTTTTCGGGCATTGGTTTATTATTTCTAGAGACAAAATGATCAAAAATCATATAACATCTGGAATAACACTGACAAACACAAATCAATTCTAAACAGGTGCTTAGAGATCGATATCACAATATTTGCAAGAACTTTATTGTCCAAGATGGATAGCGTATCTAAACTTATCTACCCATAAAATCAGCTTCAATGTACTGCTAAAAATTATAAGAGCCATAAATATCTCTGTAAGATTAATGGGAAAAGAAAATTTGCTACACTACAAAGTTTCTCTGGACTGAAGCAACTCTACATTAGAAGGGTTTCTGAATTACGGTCCATAGAAACATTTTTGTTATAAAGTTGCTATTCAAGCCTTGTTAAAATAAATGAGATCTTTAAGGATATAAGAATGGCTGTGACAAAAAAAAAAAAAAAATGCATGAATATATTTAATTTCCTCATTCTCACGAGGCCAAGGAGGTATTTGGGTCTGAATTCGATTCCCTTCTCGGGCCTGTGTGTGTGGAGTTTGCATGTTCTGCCTGTGTTTGGTGGGTTTCCTCCAAGTACTCCTGTTTCATCTCAGAGTGGAAAAACAGGCAGATTAGGTTAATTGGTGTTCTCAAAATGATGGTGTAGTGTGTAAATATGGACGGAAGGTTATAAAAATTAGAATATTTTTCTATTGGCATCTCAGGAAGTTTTTTTTACCTGTCTCCCTTGCTCTTCAGGGACAACCTGATTCTGATTCAGATACATATTTTCTCACATTTCATACACATTTCCATAATTTTCTTTTGATTGTGTAAAGCTACTTTGCGATAATGACCATTGTTAAACGCGATACACAAATAAAATTTTTAATAAAATTGAACTGAATTGAATAAATACAATGATCATCATTGGCTTCCATGGTCCCTTACTGGACTTACTGGCCTCTGCAACCTTGTACACAGAATAAAGCGGTATTGATGATGACGACGACAACGATGAGTGAGTGGTATTTCTTTTCTGCTCTGCTTGAACAGGACTGGACTTGTTTTATAATTTTGTATTCTGCCCAGGCATTGTTAAAAAAAAAATAATAAAAAAGGTTATTTACGGCTGGTAAAGTATTAATGAACTACAGTATGTCAGTACTACTACTCACAGGTAAGAAAGGAAACTGTTTACAAGTGTCGAGAAATTCAAATTTGGAATTTTATTTTAAATAATCTCATCTCAACTGTAGCCCACTTGTTAATTAGGTATAAATGTAAATGCATGTCTATAATTCAGGCAACAATTTCACTCCTTTTCCTTTTCCCCGTCAATCTTTTCTTATCACCTTTCGCCCGCATTACTAATCAGGAATCGCGAGTTCAGTTCTCTGGAAACAAACTAAAAAAAAAAAAAACTCGAGAGAAGAGAAACTGACAACAACGCGGAATGACGTTAACTAATACGCGTGCACGGGGAAATCCTCGGTTGTCCCACAATAAAGACGTCACTCAGAGAGTTGCGCGAGCCTTTTAGACGCGAGTCTCAAATTATTTCCACTATCTCTTCACGCGCACTACCTAGGGGTTTAACCCGATTGTTTTTGCAGCCTGCGTAGTGCACTAGAACACGCGCGTGGGCGTGTTTGAGCACTGCTCTTCTAAATATAACCGATAGAAAAAGGTGCCAGCAAAGGCGGAACTGCTGCGCTGCTTATTATTCTTCGTTGGTCGAAGGGAAGAGGAGCGTTACTCGGGTTTACTCGAAACACGAAGAGCAGATTTACTCCTGAAAATGGCGAGCAAAGGTAAAAACAGGATAAACAGTGACGTCTTTATAATGTGTTTAGTTTGTTTTAGTAGCTACTTTTGTAATAATAATAATAAAAAACTTTTATTATGATGGATTGAGAGCAGCTTGATTAAAAGTTTTTGTTCTTTTAAATTTTTTAAAAATGTTTTATTAGTAGTAGAATTAATAGTAGCTGTAGTTGTGGTTGTTGTTTTTAAAGAAAAGTACTTGTAAATAAATAAATAATAAAAAAATAATAATGTTAGTTTTTTTTAAACATTTTATTAATTTTCTCTTCATTGTCCATAAAAACAAACAAACAAACAAACAAACAAAAAAACAATGAAAACAGTAATAATTGTAATATAAAGGCAAGGCCATTATTCGCTCCAGTGTCACCGATCGCTGTGTATCATTGTGTGTTGATGTATATGTTTAGATAAAATAAATGATACCTATTGTAAAATAGATCTAGTTTATGACTTTATCCCGGTCAGGATCTCAGTGTGTAAGGCAGGAATACGCTTCACTCCGTCACCTACGCACACACTGACACTGTCTTTCACCCTTAAGGACAATCTAGCGTCATCAGTCTTTTGTTAGAGAAAACCAAAGAACGTGGAGGAAACCCACGCAGACACCCACACACTCAGAAACCTGATCTGTATCACATGACTTTTAATATTGATGGTTTCGATTCCTCTTTGATGTGATGTATCTCATCGTTTTATAATCCTAGAAAAGTTCAAAAGGAAATATTGTCCCTAAGTCCCGAGGTGTTTTCTTGAGACTCTCAGGCTGCACCGTGAACCTGAAACGGTTAAATCAGTAACCCAAAGACAAATGAGTGATTTTAACGTACGGATAAAAGTTTGAAGAGTTTATTAACCCAAGGGAAAAAAAAATACATATATATCGAACTAACAAGATCGTGAAGTGAGTTAGGGATTAAGCGTAAAGTCCTTCTAACAATTACCTTCTTATTACAGGATTATTATCTGAATCAGCCGTTAACGTTTTTTCCCATCTTCTTTTCAGAGGAGGCAGTGGTGACTGAATGCGCGCTCCAGCTGCGTGCGCTTGGAGATCTGATCTACTGGAAATACCTTCTGCTGGAGTTTCTGGCAAAACACATACAAGCTGCGATCGAAGATCCAGCAGGAGGGACGTAAGTCCTGAACGACACACGCTTCATGAGGATTTTAATCAGAAAGAAGTCACTTGAGGGCTGAGCAGATTTCTTCATGCACAGTTTCTGCATCCGTCTGAATACAAAAAGTAAAAAAGAGGAAAATAAAGGAAAAATCCTCCTGAAATGGAAAAAAACAACTTCCTCACTCCTTGCTCTCGGTCACTGATGATGATGATGATGATGATGATGATGGTGTCTGGGGAAACTCCTTCCTGCCTGCTGTTTACTGCTTTGGAGAGCGGACTTTGAGCTGCGTCGTGCCCTGGACTTTGTGTAGAACCGGTTGCTGATGTCTCCTGGTCACATTCTGGCACAAAGACACTATCGTAAACAACCTCGCATCGGCGCTCTATGTTTATTCATATAGACATGAATCCTGTTACATTTGTGTTTTCCAGCCTTTTCTTTTTCTGAAAAAAAAAAAAAAAAGCCGTAGCATGAATTTTAAGATCCTCTACCTCAGGTCAGGTTTCAGTCTGTGCAGTTTAATCCAAGGTTTATCAAGTTTTACGCCAAGAGCCTGTCCGAACATGTTGTGCATATCAGGTTCCAAGAATAAAAACGCAGGTTAACGAGCATTACTACAGTACGTTCTGCTCATGTTCTCACTCAGTACACTTAGTATAATAGTAGCAAAGAAAAGGTGCTTTAATAGGAGAAGAAGGGAATCCGGTGATCCATTCCTCAACATCCACTTTATATAATAAGGATACAGGAAGAGGTGGAACACATTGCTGTCTCTTTCTTTTCATTCTTAAATCAAACAAATGTTTATTTAAATCTTGCGCTTCTTTAGTTCTCGCTAAAACAGCAGCTGTATTCGTATCTTTCTCATGAGTTTCGCGTCATTCAATGCCGTCTGCTTATTGGTCATTCTTAGACGAGTGCTGAGTTAAATTTTTATACTTTTTGTCAGAACCTTGTCATTGGCCATCTTTGATTACTCGACCCAAAATGCCTGCCAATAATCCAAGCACATCATATTATGTCTGCGTCTAAGACCACTAGAGTTGTGGGATTTATTCAATTCTGAAATTTAATCAATGCGTTACTGGTCCATTTAGTTAATTAAATTGTTGCCAGGTTTTTGAATGTAGCATTGTTTAGGTAAACTTGGAACCTTAAATGGCCTAAAATTGACAAATTCCTTAAAAGAAAAAAAAAAACAGCTTTTGCAGAAAATACAAAGCGCTGTGTGATGATACAAATGCATTTTTTCGAGATCATCGCCTCTCCTTCTTTCAAATCTGTGTGCGGTTGATGCAATACCGCCACCTGTTGGACTGGAGTGTCGAACAGAAGATTAAAGATAAAGCGCTTTGTACAAGCTGTGACATTTAAATGATCAACAACGCAAGTTATAGAGCATTTCAATGTTTATTTAATACTTTTTCATTTATTTTTTTAATTTAAAAACCCTTGAAATAAATCAGACTGTTCACTTTAGTGCTTGTACGCACAAAATCTTTAAAAAGTCGAATCGACATTCTGCCCATGATTCACAGCTCGAATGGCCACATGAAGCCTTCCTTCTATCTTCTATAGAAAATCACATCACATCAGCTTGAACTCAGCTTCAGTTTTCTCATGTGTGTTTGATTTTCACATGTAGCATCCAGAACACTCGGATCATGTGACTGTTTTTTGGGATCAGGGTTTCTGTCGTTATCAGCCCAGTCTGGGTTATTAAATGAGATAAATCTTTTTCTCTGGTGTTTTGTTTTTCATTGCTGTATTTGTTACATTATTGTTAATTTATACTTTCATTGTATCTTTCTCCCATACTTTTGATAAAATACTCCTACCCAATTGCTGAGAGTTTGTCATTTATTATTGACTTGTCATCTCATGAGCAGAAGAATGAACGCTTAAAACTGATTAACATTTACAAAAGACTTCAAGCACATTACAGTGATGAGTCTCTTAGTTACCATCCTTCACTAACACCTTCACTTCTGATAGGTCAGGGCACGTTACGTATTCTCTGCCTTCGACTGCCACTGAAGCTGCAGTGAGTTGAAGGAACGCTTTGAAGGCCAGGATGTCCGATCACGGCTCCGGCGTACTGAGAAAACTGTTTACCTTGATGGTGTCTGAGCACTAGTGAAAGTCTGGGATAAGTGCGTTAGTGTAACAAGAGATTATATAGAGAAATAAAGGGATTTTTTTACTCTCATAACCGTGTTCTGTTAATCTGCACAATCAAAAGTCCCGGTTTGAATTGAACAGCCCTCAAATTATTATTATGTATCAGCGAGTGTAAATACGCAAGTGCACTCTGGAACGGAACAATATGACTAATGTGAAAGCTGGCTAAAGTGGCGTGTGGGCGACAATCATTGCATAATGTCCTCGTGATAATGAACAGACACTATGTATGAAATGACTTTTTATTTTTAACAATGTACCATGGCTCAGAGTGCGATGTTTTTAAAATAAAAAAAAAACATATCATTTTTTTTTTGTTATAATGTTATAACATAATGATAATAACTCATTGCTTGATTGTTGATGCACACAGTTTGATGCCTGCAGTCAGTTTGCTCGTTTTAGGACTTCATGAACAGAAGTGTCCATGAGTGAACAGTCAATAAAGTAGACTTCCATCCATCCATCCATCCATCCATCCATCCATTCAGGAACCTCCGTAGTCCAACTAGGGACTGTGTGGAGGCCAGTGGTGACCGTTGTATTACCGATCATTATTATGACGGTTGTAGGACCTCAGGTCAACATTCACATATTTATTCACACACTACAGGCAATTTGGGAACATCAATTAACCTAATCTGAATCTCTTTTGACTGTGGGAGGAAACCCACTGTTGTTGTTAGTCGGTCCCCAATGCAGACTTGGCTCAACAACTTTGCACAGGTTCTACGCCAGATGTCCTTCCTGACGCAATCCTCCCATTTGATCCGGCACTACAGCTGAGCTTTGGGCATTTTGTCTGGGAATCAAACCCAGGCCTGCACCCCGGGAGAAAACTGGAGTACCATGCACACAGACCCGAGGCGGGAATCGAACCCGGACCCTGGAGGTGCGAGGCGACAGTGCTAACCATTAAGCCACCGTGCCACCACATTCCTGTTTAACAGTTGGTCTTTCGTTACCTTTTGAGTCTGGTTCCTCTCAAGGTTTCTTCCTCATGTCGTCTTTTTTCTTTGCCACTATTGGCTCCAGCCATTGGTGGACAAGGTACTCAAATCCTTTACTTGAGTAAAAATAGAGATACCCTTGATAAAATATACCATCAATCCATCCATCCATCCATCCATCTGTACCACTTAGTTGAATTCAGGGTCGAAATATTGAGAGGTGAAATATTACTTAAGTAATAGTAGAAGTCCTCCATGTACAGTATAGTTCTACTTGATTTAAGTAAAAAAAATACTTACTTTCAAATTCACTTAAGTAAATTGTACGAGAAGCCTTATAGAAGTCTCCCTTTCTCTGTCTCTCTACATCCTTCCTGTCTACGGACATGCGCTTTCTTTTTGTCTGCAACAGTCTTTACTTCTAATGTCACACATCCACTACAAGATAAAGCATTTTTTAAAATCATGCCATTATGCATAATAGTCAGCAGGTGTTATGTGCCACAATGCCATGCAGCAGTGTAATGAAGTAGAAAGTATGTGCTGTATATTTGTTGGAGGATGTAGTTGGGCTGCACGGTGGCTCAATGTCGCCTTCAGGCTCCGGGTTCGATTCCCGCCTCGGGTCTGGATGCATCACGCTTGCATGTTCTCCCCGTACTTGGTGGGTTTTCTCTTGTTTCCTCCCACAGTCCAAACACATGCAGATTAGGCTAATTGGCATTCTCAATCTGCCTGTAGCGTCTAAGTGTGTGTACAGGTGTGTGTGTGTGTGTGTGTGTGTGCCCTGCGATGGATTGGCACACCGGCCAGGATGTACAGGACCCTGTATACAGGATAAAGAACTCAATGAGAATAAAAAGAGAACTTATTAATACATCTACACAGTGTGACCAAAAGTATTTGGACACCCGACCATGCATTCATTCTTCACTCTTAAAAATACACACACACACACACTCTTGCACTCATGAGTTCATAAAAAAAAAAAAAAGACATTTATTTTATGTGCATATTTTTAAACAGACATAATGTGCAATTTTTTTTTCAAATCCGTGCTATAAGGAAGAATATATACACAGTATGACAAAAACAAACAAACAAACAAACAAACAAACAAACAAACAAAAACAAAAAAACAGTGCATTACCTGGTTCACAGCAGTGAGTTCAAACACACACACATACAAAATCTCTCTCTCACACTCTAAACATGCCTATACTTAATACATGTGCTTGCAGCAGTGGAGTTCTGACACCAACAGGGATGAGCGATATTAAATGAAAATTCAATATAGCGTGTGTGTGTTTTAACGAAGAAATCAAAAATCAAAAATGTAAAAATAAAAAAAAAACAATAAGAGACATATTTCCAATCTAGACCTGAATAATTGAGCCATTAGTACATCAAAGACATTGGAATAAAAATTTTTTTAATTCCCTTACATGATATTTATAAACAATGCTGAATAACAACAATGGATTGTACAACACACTATTCTGCACACATCTCAATTAAAAATCAGTGATTCTTCATCTTATTCATTTCGTCAAGTGTATAGGCAGCGTTAATCCCGGGCCGGTTGGTGCCAATGAGCGGATACTCATTACATACAAACAGCAACTTGGTCGAGAGAGTTGTGAAAAACGTATTGTTATAAAAGGACAAAAGCACAAATCATGGAACTGAATAAAAGATATACAATGAATCACCTGGGACGACCTGGTAGGATTTTATCACGATACCTAGCTGACGATTTGATTTGATAAATACTGTGATTCGATATTGATAATGCTCCTACCACACTGTACTGTGTCAGTAGTTTAGAGCTCGCCCCCTGCAGGATCATAAAGGAACAACAACATGTTACCACCTCAAATGCATTATATAATATAAAAATATATATAAATTAAAAATGTAACTTAAAAAAATCTATACGGACTAAAAGAGAAAAACAGCAAGGATCAAACTAAATCTAATAGGTGTGTAGTATATTGCTACTATATTGATGTACAAAAGGCTTCCAGATCTATCCTAAAAATATCTGTCCTATTTTTTGGGTTGCATAAGGGTCGTATAAACTGGTACTGGAAGTTAGCGGGATGAGAAACGGGACGCCACGTCATCGTCAAGGCACCGGATACACACCTAGGGGAAAGTTAGCACAGTTAGCCCCTAGTTAAACGGATGGAATATTGGCTCCCAGTGTTGTTACAGTGGTGACCTTCAGGTGCTGCTCAGCCAGCTAGTTAGTTTTAATCATGATACTGAAATCTGGCCCAAGCATGGCTCAAACCCCACATCTCTATGACTATCACACCTAAGATCGGGCGAATAGATGAATAAAGCATCAAACCTGTCATCAGCACATGTCTAAGCCCAAATCAAGAGCTAAAACAATGATACAAAAAAACTACACAATATTATAAAACTAATAATAGGATTTGTTAATACAAGATTATTTCATGAGCAGAACAGAACTAAAACAAAAAACAGTTATGCAAGGTCATTAAAAATGGGGCAGACTTGTTTTCAATTTTACGATAAAAAACAAAAAAAAACTACTATTAGAAACCAACTTGACCAAACTAAATCTAAACCTCTCATGATGAACAAGGGGTAATCAATCGATCATCTGGATATCTATTCATTTACAGATAACGTCTCTTTATATACAATTTTACTCTTATATACATTTACAGTACAATCAGTCTGATCCCCCAGCACTTAGGTGAGGAAAAACCCGAAAGATGTGATGGATATCAGTGTCAAACGCTTCATAGCTACAAAGCAGAGAAATGTGCTAAAGAACGGTTAATTGTCTTTAAAAAAAGAAAAACTGGCTACATACGGAACTCAAATGCTATGTTTTTTACAGTAATGAACAAAAATATTATAATAAATTATTATTATTATTATTATTAATAATAATTATTATTATATTATTATTATTAAAAAATTCTAGTTAGCTCAGACAACATGGGCACAGAGGGGTGAAGAAGTCTTTTCTCAATGCAGTCACATGTCTAATTTGAAATTGGAGAGTGTATACATACATATATATATATATATTTGGGGCTGAAAGGCTGACCACAATTGGTTTTATTTGAGCTTGTTATATTTGTTATAGTTGGCACTTTGTAGTTGCAGGCCTTTAATTTAAAATATTTTTTTTCCCTGGACAAAATCTTTTATTTATTATAATTTTTTTTTTTTTACGTAAAAATCTTCTTTGTACAAGTGTAATATACTTTGCTACTTGGTGAAGGCGCATATAATAAAGAAAGAAGGCGGGTCTTCCAGAAAGAGCCTGTTAACATCATAGAGTTTAAAACACCTACAGTATATGACTGTCAATAATCAATCGTTCATATGTTTATTTGTTCATCTGCTGTGTATATCGAGATTAAATTGAAAAAAAAAAAGCTGTATTTCTCGGCCGATAGCTCATTCTAGCTTATTGCAATATTAAAATGCAGAGCACCTGTGCTGGGTTTTTGGAAGGCATAAAGCATGAATAAAAGTTGACAACCCAACAAGTCCAACTGGTGATGAGAAGCCGTCGTGAGAATCCGAACAATCTAGACTCTCGAGATTTTCAGGTGGACGTCGGTGATGCTTCTGGTCCGTTCTGTTAAACTGTACTGCGTAGCGTCTCTGTGGGTCTGTGAGTGTGAGTTTGACCTGAGGGCTTTGGAAGGCTGCAGACCTGAGGACTGGAGCCTTTAACTGTCTTTCATATCCTCCTTCATTTCTTCCACTGATTTTCTCTTGAAGAAGCCGAACTGGAGAAGGAAGAAGAGACATCGCTCATCAACACACTGCTGTCCAGATTAGAGGACCAGACTACAAGTGCATTTCAAGTGGCCAAAAGGATGTGGACACAACCGACCACTGCACATCCCGTCTCAGAGCGATGCAGGCATTAATGTGGAGTTGCTATGGCAAGGCATTTCCACTAGATTTTGGGGATTTGTGTCCATTCAGCCACATGACCGCTTCATTTTGTACACTTGGAAGAACCATGCATGGGTGGGATGATCAGGTGTCCACATACTTTTGGCCATACAGTGTACTGACATCACATACATTATCAACATTTTCAATCATTAGTGGAAGAAATAAGTTGTATCCCGTGTATATGTCCTTATTACAGAGTTAAGCCGAGCTGAACACAAGTACAGTTACACCTTGAGCATATTGTGAGCATAATCCGTTCCGAAAGCGTTAACAAATGTTATAATAAACAGTACACGCACGCACTGAGGTTGACTATACGAGCATGGGAGACGATTACCCATAATCCCATAGTGCACGAGACAGAAGAACCATTGCCTCAGTTGTGATCATGTGACACCCGGCAGACAAAGCGCATACGTACTACTCATATATCAAAACCTCGCTCAAACTTTTTTTGCTTGTCTTGCAAAATGCTCGCAGACCAAGTTACTCGCAATCCAAAGTTCTGCTGTACAAAATAATGATGACTGGCTGTTTATTTGTGTACATTACTTTGGTCCAGTGAGCATGAGTATCTGTTATTGAGTAAAGATTCTACTCAGCATATTATAAGAAAATAATAACAATAAAAAACTGGTCAGATTTATTATAAAACTAGTGTAAAGATTAATAAGGTGCATCTTACACAGTGACTGACAGCCACAGAGGCCATGCCTTCTTTACTAGCAATGACAGGTTCTCTTCTTCATGTTTCTGCTTGAGCACATTTATTCACTTATAAACCATATAAACAGAAACCGAGCCCAAGTCTGCATTAGCCATCTATTACCTAGTCTTCTGTCTTACAGATAAATGTCTTTCAGCTAGACATCCACTTCTCAACTGCTGAATCAGAATCTCTGCCAGTGTTCAGGAAAACCTGTGATGTACAGCGTTCAAGTCAAACCGGGACTTGTGATGAACTTTCTTGTGAATGAAGGCATAAAATCCATGGAATATCTGATCCTGGAAAATCCATGGTTAATTTGTCCCCAGCTTTCGAGGCCAGGAATTCAAAATCAACACCCCTGGTAGTATGCAGCGCTTCGTGTGAATGCATGATGCTTACCTTCCAAAGACAAAATATAACCAGTGCCAGTATTAGTAGTCCTATGAGGATGCTCAGGATGATGATCCACAGAGGAATTCCACCCTGGGACTTTTTCGAGATTTGCACAGTCACCTGCAACAGAGCAAGTCACGAGAAACATTTTCACTTTTCTGCTGTTATAGTCATGAGACTATAACTGTGGAGCACAAATACACTGTTTTAAGTGTTGTGGTCTTCAATTGGATTTGATTCAATAGCATTGATTTGCCTCACACAGCTATATTTCATATAAGTTTTAACATATTAAAAAAGTATCTAATAAACACTGAAATGCAAAATCTTCAACTTGTTTTGGTGATTCTATAAACGTCTCGTAGAAAACAATTTTTGGAATTTTTCTCCTGCCAATCTCCGGTGGACCCCGGTTCAGTAGGTAGTGGTATCGCACCAACCACTCATGAACTCAGAAAAGATGGAAGAAGAAGCGATAATCTCACAAAATACGAGAGCTTTGCTGAAGAATCAAGTGATTTCTGTTTCTGCAAAGGCTGCGGTGGATTTTAAGGAATTTGTCGCTTTTTAACGTTTGAAAGTTTACCTAAATCATTTACAACGTGCTAAAAGATTCTGAATCGACCAACAAAAGATGGATTAAATTGCACAAGTGATTGAATCGCACAGCTTTATGACCAAGCAGCCACATATTCTATTGATCTCACCTCTCGGCTTTCATCGTTTTTGTTTAACTGGAAGTAATCCATTTTGCTAATCTTCAGTTTAGCGTGGACTGTTAAGAAGAGACTGGAGAACTCGCCCTGTAAAAACATAGAAATATGAAAGAATAACAAAAGAAAAAAGAAGAGTGACGATTGAAATAGACATGAAAAGTGAATAAATATCCGAGGCTGTTCTGTTTGGAGAAATGCAACCTATAAATCTATCTTACGTACTTAAGACTCTCTTCCTTCTGAACGTATAAGTGACATGGACTTAACAAATATAATATAATATGATATGATATGATATGATATGATATGATATAATCTTCCTGATAATATTTGAGCAATTTTCCAAATTTCATGGTTAAATATTCTGTAGATACAAAATGATACGAGAAAGTAAACAATCAAATGTTGAAAAGTGGTCCCATTGTGTTCCCTGCAGAGGAGCGAGTCTAACCTTGATGAACGTCTGCTTCCAGACTCTGAAGGTGATGTTGATTTGGTTAAACTTGGCAGCAGGAATTTCACACCAGAACGACGTGCAGGGGTTTGCCGTCTCATTACAGCTCTGAAAGAGAGACATACAGAGAGAGAGAGACATGAGTGAGAAAGTGTGGTAGAGACAATTACCAATGCACACACACACACACACACACACACACACACACACACACACACACACACACACACACACACACTGTGCTAAAAGGGACACTCACCACCAGATAGTTGCTGAGTGTCTCAGGTTTCACTTTGCGGGTGATCGAGTGATTATAGTTGATATTTAGAGGGTTAACCTTTGCATTACACTTGATATTCTACAGGAGAGAAAACGAGAGAGAGAGAGAGAGAGAGAGAGAGAGAGAACACAAAGCTCTTACAGATGCTTTTCACACGTCTCTGCTTCACAATGACCAGTCACCAGCCGATACGATATTATCACAATAGCTACTGTAGGTGCCGTGATATTCGAATAATAATGCGATTCTGTCAGTATCACGATTTTATTAAAATTTATAAAAAAATTTTTTTTTGATTTTGTTATAATTTTAAGATCTTGAAACTGATTCATTAAATATGTCCCGTTTCTTTTCACACGAGTTTTCTCGCTTAAAAACCAAGCGCAGCATCTCAGCATTATTATTATTCATGAACAATCTTAGTGAATAATTAATTCCGACCACACGGGATGCCAGTGTGGGAATAGTTCAGAGTGCGCCACCTGTAGGATTATGCTGATGCTTTACCGCCGCAAATATCTCCGTAGTCGTGATCATGTGTACAACTGCAAGTATGCGGCGTGCGGGGCTTCTGACACGTGTATTTCGAGACAAATCAGCGCAGGTGGTGTTTTGAGACTGGTGTACGCGTGTAATGAGCGGGTTTAAGACTAATTTGCTTGCAGAGTTTGGAGGATCTTTTAATGATGAACGACTTTGAAATGTGTTTCTTTTGCAGCATTTAGAGGTTCGTACACATGAATCCCTGGTGCATCTCTATTATAAATGTAATAAATGATGAAAAAAATTGATTTAGTTGTCAACGTGGCGCTATTCAAAACTGCATCAATTTTTTCCCTCATCTCTCTCTTCTTATATCTGGGCTGGACTTAATTCACGTACCGTAGTCTAACCATTAGTTCGCCAAATTGTCGATATAAACGAAAAGGAAGGAACTCTCACGTCTGTTGTTTTGAGGCTCGTCAAATAGAGCAGGAAGTTTTCAGACTGTGTCTTATACGGAAACGTGACGGTCAAAGTGAGAGGAGGACTCTGCATCTCGGCCCCTCTCTTAATCTGCAAAAAGCAAGCAGACACGACACGCTGTAGTTAAGGAGGGAAGACAGAAACAGATCAGGTTTAAAAAAATCGACCATCTATGAGTTGTTCTTGCCTCATAACTGATGTTGATTTCCTCTCCAATCATGCTGACGTCGGTGATGGTGCTCGGGGCCGTTTCTCCTTCCTTCACGACTATATGGTCTTCCTTTATGTCTTTCTTCCTAAATGAAGACAAGATCAAGATATAGGCACCGGCTCGCTCAAATTGGACAGTTAAAGATGAAAAAAATTAAAATAAAAAAATCTGTTTCCAGTTTGTTGAAATGGGACGTCTGCCATGACGAGCCAGTGATCAGAATTTGGTAACATCAGCATGAATCCAGGATGTAAGAGCGCAGAATTTAAGCTCTCGGCGGTTCTTGGTCGATCGTCTCTTTTTACGTCCTTATTCACTTATGAATTACGGTAGCTACACATTAGCTACGGAATGTCAGATGTACTTACAGTACAATTGCTAAGTAACAACCTATGAGGCTTTAACAAACCGCGCCAAACCATTATGAACTGTCTAGGAACCTATGATTTATCTAGGAAGTGCTCACTACACCTCAGCATTTGCTATGAGGCAGTGGTAGATCAGGCGGTTATGGTGCTGGGCTACTGATCAGAACGATGGTGGTTCGAGCCTCAGTTCCAACAAAATTCTGCCGTTGGGCCCTTAAGCAAGGCCCTCAACCCTGTAAGCTCCAGGGGTGCCATATCCTGGCTAACCATGCGCTCTGAAGAAAGAACTTCACTGTACTGTAATGTATATGTGTCAAATAAAGGCTTCTCATTCTCACGTGTTAACGTCGATTTGGATATTATCTGGATAGCTGTGACTGCGAACCAGCCGCACATTTCCGTAATAAACATCACCATGTGCAGTGTGATATGTATCACAGAGGGCCAGAGCCGTGCGTAAACTGTTCACGCGCTGTTCTGAACATGGAAAGGCGCGGCCACTTATATGCGTGGTTGCCAGGATGTGTTTGTATAAAGGGTCCTGATACCGCCGCACGTCGTGTGATCAATAGGTAGCACCGGTAAAAGGAATCAGGGCCAAAGACACAGTAAGCAAACAAGAAAGAAAGGAAAAGAAAGAAAAGACAGACAAAGTGTGCTGTTGAAAGACGGAGGCAAGGCCCCGGCCTCTGTCTGTCTAAAACGCCGGCGAGAGACAGCGAGCACGAGAGAGAGAGACAGCGGCACGCAGCAGTCCAGCGTGTGCGCTCAGTTGAAGTTAAGCAAAGCACAAACTCTACCTCTCCACTAAAAGAAACCCTCGGTAATGGCGAACGCCCCGAGAGGATCTTCAGTTTCTGTTTCAGTTTCCAGAGCCCGTCCGTTCTCACGTAGACGGCGGAGCTCTGTTTATTTTGTGTTTTCAGTTTTCTTTTGTTTCCTTTTACGTTCCTTGGTTAATAACCCCACGCTATCTCCAAACGGGAAGGTCTTCCCGTGCGTGTCAGAAGCACTCTCACACACTCATATTCCAATGACCCTCACTAAAGCCCTGCGTCAGGGCTCTTATAATCTTTAAAACATCTCGTGGTGCGGCTCTTCATACCGCACACGTAACAGAACCACCTACGAATTGCCACAATCCACCTTCAATTGTCGGCGGCTACGTTAAAAAATTTCATGCATAATCAATTTTTTGGATGGCTACGACTTCTCCTGAACTGTCACAAGCTGTACAACAAACTTCCTGATCATTTCTTACAATCTTAGAGATCAGGGTCATATTTACTGGTGGTTGTGTGACGATGTGGGGGATGCTTTCTAGAGCGAGTCTGGATGTTGGTGCCATGAGGAATTAAGGCTGTTCTGAGAGAATCTTAAATATCCTATTCGATATTGGTACGATATTCCCAATAAAGTAACAGTGAATGTGTTCTGCGTCGTGTTTAACATGCACTTACACATCGAACGTCAGACTGGCTTCATATTTCACCTGGATGGTGATCTGTTTAAAGTTATCCTCAAGCTTGGGCTCTTCGCTGTCACTGCAGCAAAGAAAGAAAGAACAAAGAGAGTTGGGTTCAGAGTACAAAGAAAACCCACAGCTCTCATAAATCACGATCACAGAAGAAAAAAAAAAAAAGGTCTCACGTGGACGCGGTAATGTTGATGATGATGTCTTTGCGAATGTGAGACGGATTGACCTCGAAGAGGATCTGGAATTCTTCCTGTGGAAGCAACAGAGGGGAACGTTACATTTGTACTGTCATTTTAGTTCTGTTATTATGAATTCGTTTAAGTACAATGTTACACTTGATTTTATCCGCTACTACGTGCAGCTCTAAAGGAGCTGCGGCTCGTTAATCCTTGAGAGAATGAACTAAGGTCTGACGCGTCAGTCTATAGTTATATAGCGCCACTCAGTGGGAAAAGCCAGCAACTGCATATCGCCGCCGTGAGGTGCGGCGACAAAACTAGAAAACTGCTCTTCACACATCTGTATGTTTTTATTTCTTCAGGTATGAAGTGAGGCATGACGCGCATTATACTGTCAAAAGTATTCGCTCGCCTGCCGTCACATGCATATGAACTTGAGTAACATCCAACTCTTAACCCATAGGGTTTAATATGATGTTGGCCCCGCCCCCTCTGCAGCTACAGGCTCCTCCCCCTCTGCAGCTCTTCTGCGAGGATTTCCACAAGGTTTAGGGGTGTTTATAATGATAATGTATGCATGCCCCTTGAATGACAAAATGATACGGTGATGTGAAAATAATACGTAGTGAACGTAGGTCTTACGCTTGCATTGGATTTGAGGAACGGGTATCCTACTGCACACACGGCCTTAGTGTGATTCACCTCACAGTCTTTCTCTTTAGGCTGCAGGACAATAAAGCCACATTAAGACTGGCAGAGCGATAATAAACGTTAATTAGGAAAACATTATATATAATATTTCTCAAATTTAAAAGTCTTCATGCTGTAATACACACTTCAAATCATCACAGTACCAATGCGTGACAAATTAAAGGAAAAAAACAAAACAAAACAAAAAAAACAAAGCAACTAGAACCGACCTCCACTTTGACGTAGTTGATGTTTTCCGTGGTGCTGAGTGTCACCTTGGTGTTGTAGGCGTTATCTTTAGTGTTCGAGATCTTAATGTTGACGCTGAACTTCTCCTGGTCGGCCTTAATGATGAGGCTGGGATGTCACAACGCAAAGAAACGGGGATTACTGAACATCAAACACCGAACTACTGATGTATTTGGCTTATTTATGTACACAAGAAGCAGAGCCTGATGAAAAACGTCTGTGCGACACGGTGCTGGTAAATTTGTTTAATATATTCCATTGGGAAATGAATGAAAGCATTATAATGCATTAAAATGATTACGATTAGAGTCGTTCAGGTCAAACCGGGACTCGTCCCATGAGCAGAAGAACGAAGGCCTAAAACTCCCTGACATTTACAGAAGACTTGAAGTACAGTATGTTGTACTGGTGAAACGCTGGGATAAGTGCATTAGTGTAGCAGGAGATTATATAGAGAATTAAAGGCGGTTTTTACTCTGCGGTCTGCTATACTGCGCAATCAAACGTCCCAGTTTGACTTGAACACCCCTCATACCCCCCAATTTACAAACATTACAGTGACTATGACTGCTAGTGACCACTAGAGGGCAAACTAAAGCAACAAGTTACAGGTTTGGCTGATTTAGAAATAATTCCATAACAATATGATTATGTTAATAGAAGAAAAATTTATTTTTAATTTGTAACGCATACTTTACAGCACAGGGGGAAAATATTTTCTTTGCATACCGCAGCTCATTAGGAAGCCGAGGTCAGAGCGCACGATACGACGCCCCTGGAGAAGGTAGGGTTAAGGGTCATGACAGGTTGGAGGTGCTGTGGCTTGAGCCTCTAGCCTTTTTAATCAGTTTTAATTATTATTGCAATAAGTAAAAAAACTGTGATTTCTTTGCTTGCTCAATCACATCAATGGTGTTTTGGAAGTTTAATAAACATCATGGGATGTGGTAAGATGATTGTACACCCATGGCCAAGTTTGAACCTCCTGACAGACCCTGGAAATTTCACTGTCTAGTCGAATTCTCTACTGCATTTAAACTTTTTTACCTGCTGACGTTCGATGTGGCTTGGAGGTGTAAATCAGCGATGCACTTCGCATCAGTTCCACAGTCTACTAAAGCAAGCTGAAAAAGAAAAATCAAGAAATGAAACAGTCACAAACGCATCCTCTGATGATAAATTGCCAGCTCATCAACTCAGACTTAATACAAAAAAACATTATGCATGCGTCATTTTTGAATGAATGCAAATTTACCCTGCCTTGCAAAATTATTTACCAGGCCGGGGCCTTTGCCACATTTCGCATTGTTAAAAGCTAAAAATTAAATGGATTACATTTAAATGATACTTTATACATCATGAATCTTCACAAAACAGCAACGGGGCAAATACTTATGCAATTCCTGGCAATTTTTCATCTTTATTTGTGAGGGTCACAATGATCACTGGGAAAGCTCCACGCCATTATCTCTGTCATGCTAATGAGCAAAGCACAATACTTTTGTTACGTTTCAAAGTAGTCGCTTATACATACTGTGCAAACTGGACAAGGAATACTGTAGACACCAGGCTTCCACACAGGAAGAGCCTTGGCCCACTCGGAGCCCACCCACACTGCACAGACCGTACGCCTATCCCGGCTACTTTACACTCCAAGACACACTGCAAATCCTTTGTAAAGGTTTGTACATTGATGTATCGTCTAAATAGGTCGTGAAAAAAAATGTGTGTTTATTCTCCTATAATCCACTGCTGCTTCAGACAAACATCTCCGCAGCCTCTGAGGATGGTGTCCTGCCAGAATCTTATCGTTCCCAGTGGAAAAAAGAGCAAGATCAACAGTGAGAGCGAAAGAATGGAGGCAATTTGTTTGGAGGGATTGTTCAGTCCTATCAGGATTCACTCTTACGCAAACTCGTCACTGAGCAAACCCTTAAAAGGAGATCCGAAATCGTATCGTGTCTGGGTTAAACTTCTTAACACGAACTTCGCTTTCTATCCTTACACTAACATTAGCGAGCGAGAAGTGGCTTTTTTCGGTGTATGCGTGCGACACAGCAACAATGTGACAATTTAGTCACATCCAAACTGACCCTCAAAGTGACTCTCATGATATTTTAGATCAGATATATTTCTTCAATTCCCCAATCATAATTTGAGCTTCCTGTTTGATGAGCAAATTAAAGAAAAGGTTAGAACTGTGGTTTCATCTTATCATAAACACCGATCAGCCATAACATTACTCAAAACATTTTGTCCAATATTGTGTAAGTTCCTCTTGTGTGATCGGGACAGTTCTGACCTGCTGTGGTGTCTGGTACCGAGACAGTTCTGACCTGCTGTGGTGTCTGGTCCCGAGACAGTTCTGACCCGCTGTGGTGTCTGGTACCGAGACAGTTCTGATGTTGGAGCCTCCACTGATCGGACTTGTTTGTCCCATGGACGCTCGATCAGACTGGGATCTGAGGGGTTTGGAAGCCAGGTTGGAGCCCTTGAACGCTGCCTGTGGGCTGTTGTTCAGCTGCTGTTCTGGTACCTTTCTATCATGGGCAACACTGACTTTTTTTGGTAAGTTGTGATGCATTGGCTTTTATGTGGAATCGGACTGGATTGGCAGGTCTTCGCTCCACACAGACATAGTGTAAATAAGCCTTGGGTGCCCATGAATCTGTCTATGAATTAGTGTTAATATGTTCATATTATTTGCTGTTAATGTTATGTCTGATGGTGTGCAACCTCCCATTAACTTGTATAGAGACATACAAACATAAAATAAAGCTTGTGAGCTAGTACAGTTTGGTCGTGTCACAGCTCCAGAGATCCTGGTTCGATCCTGAGCTCAGCTGTCTACATCTATGTGGAGTTTCCATTTTTCTAAAAGGTCCATGTGGGTTTCCATTCGGTTTCCTGCCATCTCCCAAAAACCAAATCTAAAGGTTTGAATAAGTGTGAGAATGGTGGTCCGTTTGAATGGAGTCCAATCCACAGAGAGAGAGAGAGAAAAGAAGCAGTGCCAAATACAACAGTAAATGTCCAGCATAACTCCCATTTCTTCCAGATAACTTAACTAATGCCTCAGCTGTGTGTATATTTGTGTGTGTGTGTGTGTGT
>JAAGKR010007001.1:4649-34539 GCA_011419295.1 Clarias macrocephalus | reverse complement strand
ATTAAGTGTTAGGTTTCCATAATTCAAAATAGAAATGAAAAGAGTGAAAAAGATATACGCTTTAAACTAAAATTTTACCTAGTAGGAGTATAAATATTCAATTGTATCTTTTAATTAAAAGAAAGAATACATTTTCCAAAATATTACTTTAATATTTGTACCACAGCAAAACGTTCAAGCACTCCTTTCCTTAACAATCTTTTTTTTTTCTTCCATTTCTTGAAGAAAAAATACAGCCGGTCATCTTCCCAAGAAAGGGAAACCATCTGTCCTGAAGACTTTCCCGTGTCAGAAAAGTTGTAGCTTTAACTCTGTCAGATCAAGATGAAAAAAGAAGGGAAGCAAATTTCACCAGAAGAATTTTTAACTCACTCACTTACTCACTCATTGTCTATAATGTTTACAGGTCGCAGGGGCCTGGAGAGGGGCTATCCCAGGCGACTTACACCACGAGGCAGGGTACTCCCTGGACGGGGTGCCAATCCATTGCAGGGCACACACTATATGGGAATTAACCTAATATGCATGTACGTATTTGGACTGTGAGAGGAAACCAAAGCACCTGGTGGAAACTCACCAAGCACCAGGAGAACATGCAAACTTCATGCACACAGAACCGAGGCGGGAATCGACCCCAGTCTCTGGAGGTGCAAGGCAACAGTGCTAACCACTAAGCCAGAGTGCCTCCAGAACCTTTAACAGAAATGTACGATTGATGAACGGTTCGTTCATACTTTGTCCAAAATATCAGTTACACAAAACTATTCTTATTTATAAACCTGTTGTATGATAAAATATTGCAACCACAATCATGCAATTAATCCGTCACACTTATCCGTGTTCCCACGACGTCTACAAAAAATCGTGTGAACACAGTAAGAACTTGTAGAACTTGGTAGAAAATGGTGAGTGCATTATATATTGTCTCCCTTGATGTGAAGCTGCTTAATGAGGATGTGGTCAATGCAGGAAGAAGAAAAAATTGAATTAGAACATTGAACAATGGCATTGACCAGTTAACAGCATAACTAACACCTCATAGGGACTTCATTGACGTACTACACGCATGGTGCAGACTTGAAAGGGTGGATGGTGCTCTGACTGAGTTGTCACTGGGATGTCACTGCGTTGTTGCTGAGTTCTCACAATGACCTCTTCAGGGTTGTGCTCTGACCGTGGTACTGTAGAAACTTTCCATGTTGCAGAAGGCCGCTTTCATATTAGTTCATATTACGTTCTTCTGATGCGTACCATATTTATAGCAGTTGGTTATAGTTGGTAATTTCGTGATAAATATTTGATGCAATTTCTCACACCATCACTTCTTGATGGAAAGCACTGATGATGGCAACCCACTGTGTGCAATGACAATGTAGTAATAAGTAAGGCTGGTGAGAGTTCGGACAAAGTAATTACTCGATTTGATCTCACTGAAGGTGGCCCAGTGGCTTAGTGGTTTAATGTCGCCTTACACCTCCACGTTCCGGGTTCGACTCCCGCTTTGGGTCTGTGTGTATGGAGTTTGCACATTCTCTCCGTACTTGGTTGGTTTCCTCCAGGTGCTCTGGTTTTCTCCCACAGTGCAAAGACATGCAGATTAGGCAAATTGGTGTTCCCAAATTGGCGTTCCCAATGTAGTGTGTGAATGTGAGTGTGAGGGATTGGCACCCTGTCCAGGGTGTACCTCCACCTTGCCCAAAGTCTCCTCCGCGTCCCTGTATACAGGATACAGCGGTATAGGCGATGAGTGAGATTGAGTGAGTGATGTCATCTGGATCTGGTGAGAGCATGATCATGTGCGTGATAGGAAGCTAGTGACATTATGATAGATGCTTTGAGAACCTGACAGGTACGTGGCTAGGCAGGAGTATGCACATGATAAGCACACATTTTTCACACCATTTTGTCCCCATTCCCACTGCGTTCTTTCCCTACTCAGAAGTCAGAAACCAGAAACGAATCATTAGTGTGCTGATTAATGAAGATGCTAACGATTAGCTTTTTCACTTGCACGCCGCTAGCTAGCTAATCAATAAGACAGAATTGCGATGTTTTGTGTCTTACTGATCTAAACTCCCTTTTAATAACGATCTTTTTAAAAACAATTGTATGTTCATATGAGTAATTGGGCCACACCCAGTATCTTAAGTACAGTAACCTCCGCAGTGTAGGTCACTATCAGTCACAATTTCTTTCTCATTTCTTTTTTTTCCCCCCTGAGTTTGCTGAATGGCAGGGTGCGTTTGATCAGGCTTACAGATTGTAGTTATGTCACGACTAACAATGAGACTGGTGTTAATGTCCGAGGCTGTGCATCTCTTTTAAATAAAAGCCCCTTTGAGCAAGAGTGGCAGGTTATCTCTCGGGCGTGATTAATGATTAAAGAATAAAGGAAGAGAGAGACAGAGAGAGATAGAGAGAGAGAAAAAAAAGATGTGCAGCAAGGGGAAAAGGAAAGGAGAAAGAATAGGCATGTCTGTGTCTGTGTTAAACTTGGGGACAAATTACTGTGTGCTTTCAGTAATGAAGAAAAGCCAGATTTGTAGTCAGCAGTGTCTCCTGCTGTTTGCTTTGTCCATTAGAAGGAAATGAGCAGATGGTTGTTGGCCTGCGCTTGTCCTCTCTCACTTTCTCTCGCTCTCTCTCTCTGCCTATCGCTCTCTGTCACTGTTTCTCTTTTTGTCTTTCTTCCTGTTCGTCATAGTCTCTTGGGCCTTTTCTGTCCATTTCACTATTTCCCCGCCTGTCACTTTGTCTTTATTTCTTTCTCGTTCTGTTGTCCTTCTAGCTGTCTCTGTCCATGTCTGTTTCAACAACTTTCCTTAGTTTTTTTCTTCTCTTTTCGTCTCTCACACTGTCTCTTTTTAGTCATTCTGTTCCATCCCATTATCTCCAACTAGTCCTGTCTCTTCTTCGTGTCTTTCTGTCCCCCCTATCCCGACTCCATACCTTCAAACCTTTTCTGTCATTCTGTCCCACATCCATCTCTGACCTTGCTTTGCCATTATTTGTCCTCATTCTCTCTTTATATATATATATTTTTTTTTTACTAGTCTGCTTATTTCTATTTCTCCCACTGTCACACCACTTCTGTCCATCTTCCTCTTCCCTCCCTCCCTCCTTTCCTCCCTCCCTCCATTGGGTCCTTATTGTCCATTAATCTCTCTCCTCGCAGTCTGGCCAAGCACAAAGCTGACAGCGAATACCCGGGGGACGACAGCGAAAACAAGCCAGTCCAGCTGTCAAGAGGCGGCCAGGATATGTCATCTCAGGAACACACACAAGCACACGTAGACACACATGGACAAACCCACACACGCAGACGCACACACCAATGAAAAGGAGCGACAGTAGTGTTGGGAAACAATAAATACTCATTAGGGAGCAGTTAAATGGAGAGATGGTAGAATGTGACAGAGACGTCTGAACAGTGTCCACCAACATCTGCTTCACGTACTGCTGACTAGCAGCAAAATCCGTCTGAATGGCTCCCTTCTGTGGAGAAAGTGGAAGCTTTCACTGAGAACATGAGCCATCAGTGATCGTAAGTTTCTTTCTCCTGCGCTTTCTCCTGCGTTTGTCGGCCGTCCCTCAGGACCTTCCGCAGCTGTAGTGCCAGTTTATAATTCTACAACAGTATGGTCATCTCAAACCGGCAACACGACTCGATGTACACAGGTTCCCCGGATTCAGACGCAGAAATATGTTCAGCGTCAAATGTGCACAGTGTGTGAAAATGAGTGGAGTGAAATCGAGGAAGTCATAAAAATGTTTCATCAGTGCAGTCAGGAAACATACTGGATTTAATCACTCATATTCATACTTTCAGCCCGGGAAAAGTCTGTATGCTTTTCCCTCCCATCGTTTTAAAAAAACTTATTAATAAACAAACTCTTGAATCGGGAGCATTTCTTTAGCAAAGCTCTTTACTGAGAATATGATAAATCAGTGATTATAAGATTTCCCTTTTCCACATTCATCCTTCATGTTCCTAAAGACTTGGAACTTTTCGTAACTGCAACAACACAGGCATCATTAAATCCACACGTATTATATTTAAAGGTTCCATACTTTTCAACAGTTTTTCTAAGAGAGGATTTGTGCAAGCATGTGCAATTATGAGAACTAAACCTTAGCAAAACTTTGGCTTTAGTGTACACTAAGTCCCCAACATACAAACAAGTTCCTTTTCAAGAGCTCGTTCGTAAGTCCAGTTTGTTCGTAAGTCCAACATACATTGTCTAGGTACTAAGATACCAACACAATTGGCCGTATAAACCGTATAAAACCAACATTCAAGAATCCATCAGAGGGACAACCCATGTTAGACGTTATGGAGAGAAAGTCAAAGAGGCCAGATTGAGGTGGTTTGGACATGTTCAGATGAGAGATTGTGAGCATATTGGTAGAAGGATGCTAAGGTTGGAACTGCCAGACAGGAGGTCTAGAGGAAGACCAGAGAGGATGCAGTGAGAGAGGACATGAAGTTAGTTGGGGTAAGACAAGAGGACGCGGAGGACAGGGTTAGATGGAGGCGGATTATTCACTGTGGCGACCCTTGGAAGGGAACGGCCGAAAGACGAAGAAGAAGGAAACCAACACGTTCTTGTCGTTGTTCTTTAGAATCGTGCAGATTGTGGAACGATTCATGTTAAAAGAACGAGCAATGGTCAATTGTTTTCACTTTTGCCTCCATCGTTATTGCTCGTCTCCTTCTTAGCAGTACCAGCTGCTTTTACGCTAGCCTCCGGACATCCTGGGTTTGTACTGCACTTGCAGAGGATGCACGCTGGACGCATGCGCCAGTGTACGCCGGACATTTGATCTAACTTCCACGATTGAGTTCGAATGTTTGTAAAGCGAATGTTCGTATGTTGGGGACTTACTGTATTTAAAACCTTCTATCCCAGCATTCGCGATCCTGGTTGCTTAGAATCAATATGTTGGTTAATTTTTCACTGGTTTGCGTTAAAAATCGACTACGCTATCAGTTCAATAACAGCTGCTCGCTCAGGAACCTGAATGGTGGAAACGTGGACACATAAACTAAACAAAATATATGTAATTAATATAGCGGACGCTGTGAGGAGAGGTTTGTGTAGCTTTTGTGGAAGGCGTCTCCAGTGACAGTGCTGTGTAGCTCAGTGGTACTTTCAGTAGGAACTTTATGCTTTCTAACACAGAAAGGGAATTTGTGCTGTTTGGTTTATTGAGATCGAGAAGTTAATTTATCTACCTAAATAATAGATATATACTTGTAAAAAAAAGAATATATAACTAAAATGGTCAGGTTTTTAGCTCTTGTTTCTTCCTCTTCTGTATTGCAAAGCATTTCTGTGTGTGTGTGTCCGTCCACCGGCATCTGAACTGTTTACACCTTAAGTAGATAAAGTGTTCCTTAAGTGTTCTTTGAATTGTTGATAGTTATTGCTTTCTAAAGTGATCTTACTGGGAACCTGTTTGAGAAAGGAAATTTCTTCTGTTCCCAAAAAAAAAAAAAAAAAAAAAAGTTAAGGAAGCTTTTAAAATTTTTCCGAATGGAAAACCCTCCAGGCAGAATGTTTTTACTGAAAATATATAAGCAGCAAAAACAGCTTCCTTTTGGACAGGATGTCAGAGTTTTTATTTTTAAAGATGACTCTTCAGTGATGCACGAAATTCGATGTAAAACACATTAAATCATCAAGCTGTTGAGTGCCTATAATTATGACAAACTCAATCCTGATAAGAAAAAATAAGCAGAGTGGCATTGGGCAAGTCTCTGCCAGGTTAATTAGCACTGAAATCAGGAAACCCGGAGCTTGGCCTGGAGATTTTTTTTCCCCCTTTTTTTTCAGAAAACCTCAAGTCAGCAAATGTTAAGTATGTGGTAAAGCTTCACATCCATTACAAGGTCCCTCTCGGAATTCACACTTTAGCCCAATGAATGGCACTAAGTCCTGCCCTCTTTTAACCTCCCTTTTTAGCCTGGAGAGTAAAGGTTGATCAAAGTAAACAATACACTCTTAGATGGAGAGCAGTCAATTTCCCAGCATTTCCTGTGTCGAGCTTTTGGAGTCAAAAGCAGCCCAACCCTTTGCAAACGAGACTCAATTTCACGGCACATTATCCCCACACCGGTTTTTTCCCTTTCCCTAAACACTCTCCCTCTCTTTTTCTCTCATCACTAAGAGCAAGAAAGAGCAGCATGAATTAGTAATGGCTAAAAGAGAAAGGGCTAAAAGCCGTCCGCTCCTCTCTTGCCCTTTCATTATCCGTCTGCGGACCCCGGTCCTCATCCCTTCTTCGCACTCATTTAGATAACACGTCCTCCAACCTTACCTCAGCCGCCAGACGCCTCTGAACGCTACGGCTAACACGCACACTAATGCATAATATCCCCTTTCTGATTCGATTACATTAGCCTTATCTTCCTGCTCCATTGTGGCTGAACATATCTCTAACTGCATTGCACGCTACAGCAAGACACGTCTGATTTGTCACATAGTCTGTAGCGATGCCTAATGACGCCACTGCATGAGAGTTACGGTAATTGATGTCTGGTAAAACCAAAAAAAAAAAAAAAAAGGTGTGTCTGTACTGCCCCTAGTGCTAATTGCTGTCAATTGCAGCTGCATGAGCAACTGACTTCACAGAGGTTTTAGAGGGAAAAAAAAAAAAACAACAGGCTTGAATGAGAGTTTTACATGAATGAACCACTATCAAGAAAATGCTGGTCATTTTCAAACAAAACTTTGTTTGTTTGAGCACAATCTGTGAAGAATCAGCTTGCTGTATTTTCTCAATAGTCCAAGCACGGACATAAGAACAGACCATGAATGAATGAATGAATCTAGGAGCAAATTTGGGATATCTATGATTTATTACATACTAACTAACTAATCCTACTCTTGAGGGCACAAAATATATAATAAAAGAATTAAGACGTAATATAATAATAATATTTTCTTATAAGAATAGAATTTGTGGTGCATAAAACTACCCAAAAAACTACAACAAGCAGATAAATTATATAATGAAATATAGTTTGCAATGTAAAGGTTTTGCCAAATGTGAGCCTTGGAAAACAAATCTCACAACACTGTTTGGAGCCAAAAAATCAGTAGGAGGTACTTGAACCTTGTCCTGCGCCTCTGGAAAAACCTTTAACACCATTGTGCATCCTCTTTAAGAAGACAGACCCCACGACCATCCAAAGAACCCTTAAGAAACTTGATTTTTTTTTCTTTTCCTGTATTTGAAACACTTGTGTCACACTGTCTTATTTTAAAAGCACAAAAACGTAGCAGATGGAATTGACACCAAAACCATTATACTGTACTTTCTCCCTTTCACTTTTCCTCTCCACTTACATTTCTATAAGAATTTTGGTCAACAAACTGTTTTTTTTCTTTTTTCTACGCCTTGAACTAAAAGATTCATTTGTTTCGTTTGCATACGTTCCATTTGTATTATGTTTAAAAAAAATTAAATAAAATAAAAGCAACTGCGATAAAGTGAATTATAATAGTTTTCTGTACATGGAGAAAATAGGATGCTTACCATTATTCTTGTCATTGAAAAAATATAGAATAAAAAAAGTAAGAAACACCAGATATGTGAGAAAACTGTGAATATATAAAACCTAGACAAAGACCATTATTTAATATTAATAATAATAATAAAAAGAAGAAAAACTGCCCCAAGAGACTGAAGGGATGTGTAGTTTGAAACGCGTCCATAAGGTGTGACCTGCTTTGTACCAGGTGAAAAAATATTTTTATTATATATATATCAGACGGACACGACAAATGTAATGACATGCCAGCATGCTCTCCTAATCAGGTATGATGATGGATTATGGACATAATAATAATAATAATAATAATAATAATAATAATAATAATAACTTAGATGCAAGATATTTCATTAAAGAGGTTTGTATTGATTTCCTAACAGCACTACGACATACAATGCACAATATTATCTCTACAATTTTATGTACACGATCCATGTTTCATGATTTTTTTTTTTGTTTGAGAATACCTGCTATAATCATCAAACATATAATAAATGATGAAAAAAAAACAAAAAACATGGACAATCTTTTTTTTCTGGGGAATAACAAGACAGCTACACGAAAACACATTAAATGTCATGTAGATATTCGATAAACGATGAATAAACTCAAATCATCAGACTCTTCCCCCACTTCGATGGAAATAGTGCTTTACAGATAGTCAGGGCTATAAAAGACGAGCTCTGAATTTTTTTTTTTTTTTCACGGTCAGTAAAGTGTGAGTGGTTTAAATATCCTAGAAAAAAAAATGTTGTGAAGGTCCACATGGTGTGTTTTTAGCCTCTGTGATAAGAAAAAGGTGCCTCGACTTCACAGAGAGGCACAATGAAAGCATTGATTTCCAATGCGTGTGACGGTCTCCTCGCAGTAATTTGTAGACACCGACCCTTTGGGGTCCTTGAAATGTCTCTAGTCCTCCGATACAATCGATTTTTTGTGATTATTCGCACTTCTGCTTCCTCTGTCTCCGCACTGATTTACATGTTCTCTCGCTCCGGTTCTTCAGTACATCACCGCAGTCTTGAGAAAGAGCCGTCCATCTGCAGACAAACATACGCGCACACACTCACACACACACACACACACACACACACACACACACACACACACAAAAAGAAGATCTAATGAACCGAAATGTATTTGAATATTTGCCAGACTTGACTGACGTGGGCCTCGATGCACGATGAATAGTCTCGGTCCGCGAGGTTGTGTTCTTACACGGGCAGATTTCAAAACGAGATGAAAGGTTTTGTCGAGAGAGAAGACGCGCATTAAAATAAATGTCAGCCGAAACAGAGTGCCCACGCGCTCTCGACCCAGACAAAAAAGAGAAAGGAACCCCTTTGAATGATTAATTACTACATGTAAATTATGTAAATTATGCCCATGCAAATATTTCACGAGGACAATTAAGAGAGCCATTAATTACTGCCCACATGCCTTTTTTTTCCCCTCTCTGTCTCTCTTTTTTGCTTCGCTGACATTCAATTTAATTTCCTTCTCAAAGCTTTAGATGTTTAATCTTTGAACAAAGGCTTCGTGACACAATTTCTGGTCACACCGCTGAGACTTTTGATCAGGGCCACTGATATGATGGGTGCACTGACATCCAAAGCATGATTTGTGTGCTACAGCACTTCTATAAAACTGAAGGGGAAAAAAAGGAAATTATAGAAGGGGTAAACAAAACGCACTAGGATTCCCAGATCCTACAAACGGAAAGTAAGCGGTTACCTGGTATCGTCCTGTCTGTGTCTGTTCTGTCCCTGCTCAGGTCGGTCTCCATTTCCGGAGCAGGAGGCTCTGAAGAAACATTGATCGTTTGTTATTTTTAGTAAATTTATGGTGATTAAAAAAAGATCAAAATCACATGATAGCTTGATGTAAAAGGAAAATTTTCTAAATGACTGCGTTATTCTTTTTTTTGTTACATCATTAACATATAATCTTTCATTCTAGTTAAAACATCTTTCAGGCAGTGACATCAGTGCAGCAAACACCTGCTAACATCGGCCAGGAATAACAAATATACAACACCAACCAACAAATGAACATCAGAAATGTAACACATATTGTAGTTTTTCATAAATACACGAGCACCGTTCAAATCAAACCAGGACTTTTGATTGTGCAGAATAACAGAACATAGTTATGACAGTAAAAACTCCCTTTACTTCTCAATTAAATCCCAGGTTATTAATGATTTATCCCAGCGTTTCACTAGTGCTTGGATACCATCAGGGTAGAAAGTATGCCAGAGCCATGATCGATCTTCCTGCTTCACGTCTAAACACTGGCCTCCCAGGAACTCCTTTAATGGCCCAAACATGTAGAAAATGTCTCGAAGCGAAGGGGGTTGTGGCAATAACTCCCAGCCGAGTTCCCGTAATGTGCAAGTGGTGTTGGTGAATGAGATGCTGAATGTGTGTACAGTTTCCACAGACAGATGTGTCTCTTCCACAAGTTGTGTGTCGATTTCTAAGCATCAGGCATTCCACTTGCTGAATGTTCTCCACAGTGAGCTCCAAGCTGCCTCAGCCGGGATCATCATTCGTTGACATACGGCCTTCTTTAAAACGCTTGCACTGTTTCACTGTTTTGTTGCGGCTGAACGTCTAATCACTGTTCTGTGCTTGAAGTCTTCTATAAAGCTAAAAGTGTAAATGTATGCCTCCATTCCTCACAAGTCCCTGTTTGACTTGAACGGCCCTCTTAGATTCAATGCTTCATTTTAAAGGACCAATATAATTTATGTACGAGTCCTGGTCCTGGTGGACTACTGTACATCTACAGTATCTTGTCTTGTTCATTTTTAACTAAATTGTTCTTTTAATAATCAACCTTTGTCCATGAATAAAAGCAAAAAGGGGGGGAAAAAGGCTGGAAAAACCATTTAGATAAAAATAACAGAAAGCCTGTGCGTTCAGTGTGTGTCGAATGAAGGGATAAACAACAGAAGAGCTATTGCGGATGTAATCGATACAGAATGATGGATCGGCAGCACACAATACAGGAGGAAGAAAACCCATGATTTATACTCCATGTGCTACAATTGTAAAGTTCTGCAATATATCAGCACTCTAATGACATGCATTTTTCAACACTGTGTATGTGTGTGTGTGTGTGTGTGTGTGTGTGTGTGTGTGTGTGTGTGTGTGTGCAGCCTGAGGTATAACCAGAGGCCACTCCTTCAGCAGGTTACTGTTCCAGCTGTGTAACTCAGCAGTGTGTGATGGGCGTGTGCCTACCGTTTGGAGTGTGAGCGTGCTCGCTGGCTGTCGTCTGCTGCAGCGTCTGCTCGGCCTGGTCGCGCCGCTTGGACTCGTACTCCAGAGCTTCCTGGAGCTTCCGCTTCGTCTTTTTCTCTTTCTTCAGTCGCTTCTGGATCAGGGCTGCAGAGTTACAAACGTAGAAACCGTTAGAAAACATGCAAATGGTCTCACGTCAGAAAGACACGTGTGACAGGCTTCAGACATTTTAGTGCGTTAAAGACTCAATTAGGCACAATTTCTTTCGGAGCGTTTCTTAAATCACTGTCTATTTTTACAGTGTAATATCTATTTTAGTCAGCCATTTTAATTAGCATCTGCTTACAGTAGGTAGCTAATTACCTCAGGGTTTAGCAAATTTCCTCACAGATTAAAACAAAATGTGTCACTGTCACACCTTGGGTTATGAAATGTTAATAATGATAGTAGTATCAAGCCTTATCCTTTTATCCCTAATAATGACACTCCTATGCTAATCTGTCTTAGAACTTTATTACAAACAAAATTACATGAGACTAAGCTGTGTGTGGCCATGTGCTAGCCTAGCAAAACAAACTTGTCGTAACTGAATGAACTTATGTGAATTTAAAAGCTGCATTTAAGTTGCAGCATTATTAGCAGAATTAGCTCATTAGCCAGATGAAGGAAGAAAATGGTGTTAGCAATAACTAACAACACAGCCAAGCAAGAAGATGTCAACTACAGTTCAAAACCTCATATAAGGAAAGAAAATCCTTATTTCTTTATTATATGATTTAGAATTACATCTAAATTCCATATATTCCAGTTTCAATCATAGACCTGCTTGTTTTGTTATTCGCTAATGCTACAGCAGCTATGAGGTGAGCATGCTAGCCAAGAGGACGAGCACACATTATGAGCATTATACCATTAATTTCTAGTTAGTCTGTTAATATTAATCAAGTGTCAAGTACATCAGT
Organism: Clarias macrocephalus; assembly: GCA_011419295.1. Taxonomy (NCBI): domain Eukaryota; kingdom Metazoa; phylum Chordata; class Actinopteri; order Siluriformes; family Clariidae; genus Clarias; species Clarias macrocephalus. The sequence goes on along the minus strand of JAAGKR010007001.1, from coordinate 22,771 downwards.
ACATTGAGGAAACAATGCGATCTCTGTGTTTTTGACTCTGCCATGGTTGTCAGTGCCTAAAGGGCTGGTTTCACTATTCCTGAAAAGAAACTGCTGATCTCCTGGGACTTTTACCCACATCAGTGTCTAAAGTTTCCACAGAATGATACAGAAGCCATGAGCATCCAGTGAGTGGCGGTTTCGCAGAAATGAAGCGTCTTGTTGATAGGAGAGGTCAGAGAAGAATAGCGTGACTGACTCGATCAGACAGCAAGGCAACTATAACTTAAATAAAAAGACTCAAGTCTTTACAACAGCAGTGAGCAGAAAATCATCTCAGAATACACAGCATGCCGAACCTCTAGGCACCCGGCTTCAGCGGTAGAAGACCTAGAGCGCGAACCTGATGTGGTCTTGTGGTGTTGTATTCCATCTTGTTTTCTTAGATGCTTTTTATTAAAGTACAGTATGGCTTAGTCTTTATAGATTTATAGAATATAAAATTAAAGACTGGCTATTTTAATTGACTTGTATTATCTAAAAATTTAACATACGGTACTGTGCAAAAGCACCCTGTGTTTTAGTACAGACTTTCCTATGGATGATTTTTTTAAATGACCGTATTAAGTTAGAACGAAATCATTTTTCATTTTCATACATCAGCATTCCACCACAAAATTTAAATTTATAAAAAGATTACAGCATATTATACATATGACCACTTTTCAGACTAAAAACAAATTGGAATCTGCTGGGTTCTGCATGAAAAAAAAAAAGAAAAAAAAAAAAGCAGGTATAACAATCAAAGAACTATGGGGGGTGCTGCAGGATGCTCAGTAAAACTAAAAGCTAATTTCCCTATAAAACTGAACAAATTGTACCTGAGACTAAAGAGTCCTCAAAGCGTTGTCACATCAAATACTTTGTTTCATTAATTACTGTTTACTGTTCTTTATAGCTTATTTTCCTGCCTTATTTTTTTTTCTTTTCTTTTGAAGTCATCTCTGCTCTACGGCATTTATTTGCATGTGCCTTTGTCTTTTGCACATTACTGTATACATTTCGATAAACCTGTACAAAGAGGAATGAGAACTGAAGTACAGATGCAATGTAAAATCGGAAAAAAGTTTCATTTTAATAATGGTCGCTCTGTAAAAACTTGTAATTCTATCCAAATTCTGAACTGTTTCAGACTGATGTAGTGACATCCCCAGATATGTCCGTAACAAATATGGGATATTTTGGTGCATCAGTTACTGGAATATTAAAGCGTCCTCAATAAAACTCGCCCACAAGCTCTATGCAGTGGGACCATTACAGTTCACAATGGCAGGAAAATCCCTGATCCAGTTCAATCCACACACAGCTAATTAAAGTAGGAAATACTAGCAGCAGCAATAAGTAACACTGTAGCTAAATGATTTTAATGAGTAAACACTCAGCACATAATTGCTGCTCAGATGTAGTTTGGAAACAACTCGGTATACAGCGCAATGCGTGTATTAAATGTTCGATGGAGCTCAATTCTCAATTGACCACCTTCATTTTCTTCTGTTTGTAATAATGGACTTAAGACATTCGAGTCAGCGAAAATGGGCTTCTTTGCATTAGCTCTAATGCTCCCATGGGTGTTGAGGTTTCCTCTTTCCCTTTATTAACTGATCTGGAATCAGCCCTCACATTTCCACCTTCTTCATTCACCACGAAGAGATAAAACAGCAAATTATTCTACAATGGAGTGCTACAACCCGAGACAGCGCTTAATGCTAATGTGATGTATTAATGTGAATGTACAGCATTCGTTATGTTTATCATATCTTGTGTGGGTGAAAATTAACACGGCGTTTCGGTTTACAGACCTAATCAATCATTAATACAAATTTCATTGTAAGTGAGTGCATGTAATTACAAAGGCAACTTCCATGTGAATATTGGTGCTTTGTGTTTTTGGGCTTGGGTAATTCGTGCCTTTGTTTATGCATGCACTATTTGCCTAGGTGTGTGTGTGTGTGTGTGTGTGTGTGTGTGTGTGTGTGTGTGTGTGTGTGTACATCTAAAGGAAAATGCTGAACCTACAGTTTATTTCTGTCGGCTCGATCATGGCGTGGGCGATATTAAAACAAATGACGAAGGGCCTCATAATTAAACAACATTAATTAACGCTGCATGTTTTCCTGTCACTGTGATTTAGACGCTTTACGACCGTCTCTTAATGCAAGCAAAGTTTGAAAACGGAAGTGAATGAAGTGATACAGATAGAAAATATCTGTTTTTATGTAATGTATATCTAAATGAAAGTTTAAAAAATTTTTTTTTTTATATGTGAATAAGTTTGTTATGTTGATTTAGTTGTTCATGTTTGTATGATAATAAAACGACAATAGCTAAAAGTACCAGTTACGTGTTAGCTACATTATCTTTGCAGCTCAAGAAGCAAACTTTCAACACCAAGCTTGTATGTATCCATACGAAAAGCAAATCATTTGTTCAATATACAAAACAACTTTAACTGATCTCAAAATTCGACAATAGAAGATTGGCAAGCTTGCCTCATGTATCTTAATTTCTGCTGCAATATTTTGTACCCGTCTTCTGTACCCATCTCAAAGCTGACCGTGTCAAACTGGACCAATATCTCTAAGGATCTATCTCTAAGGAATGTCTCCAGCACCTTGTTTAAGGCAGCTTTAAAGGAGAAACCCAGTACTAGCAAGGTGTACCTAATGAATTAGCTGGTGAGTGTACATATATGTCGCAAAATTACCGATAGTGTTACCAGCTTTTTAAATAAATATGATGTCACAGTGGACTGAATTCTGGAAATCAAAAAACAAAAACAAATACGCAACCAAATAAAATAAGACAGACCTGTGTTCGGCTAAAATTGGATTTCCCCTGATTGTGACACAACCATAAATATATTTTCCTAAACAAGATGGAAAAAGTTAGATTTCTCTTAGTGAGAGCTACAGTACCAACACTTGAAGCCACTGAATGCATCTTTTCAAACTGCTGCTCACACCTCATTAGGGAGTGGTGTAACACACTCTAAGAAGAGTGTGTGTGAGTTCGCAGCCAGATGTGATTGGATAGTGCCGCTACGATTGATGTGGACGTGCGAGTGTGCCATCCTTATCCTGTACAGAGTGGATGAAGCCTGGAGCCAATCCCAGGGGACTCGGGGCATGAGGCAGGGTGCCAATACATCTCAGGATGCACATACAATCTCTCACACTATGGGGAATTTAGAAACGTCGATTAGCCTAATCTGCATGTCTTTGGACTGTGGGAGGAAACTGGAGTACATGGTGGAAACCCACCAAGCACTGGGAGAATATGCAAACTCCACGCACACATTGCCAACCATTACGCCATTAAAGGTAACGCCACCCTGCTGCCTCCAATCTCAACCAACCTGCTCTCATTAAAAAAATTTGTTGTTTGATTTCATACCCTATTCCACACTAAAAAAAGTGTCTGGATGAGTTCAACCAGATCCTAGATCAGATTATGGGTACAGTAATGACCTCGGTTTTTCTGCTCCACACAAAGCTGTCTCTCCAGTGTCTCGCGTAGTTCCCTCTCCCGATAAAGCTCCATCTTCAGCTCTGTTTTCTCCAACTGCACCTGCTTCTCCTGGGCCCGGGCGTTATCTATAGCCACCTTCAGCAGACCCTGAACACACACACACACACACACACACACACACACACACACACGCACACACAGCATTTTTCAACTATTAGCAAAATAAATAAACTAATGATTATATGAACTAATTTCATGCTTTTATAATAATAATCATTAACCCATAATTTGCACATGCATTATTTTCAGATTTTTCTGATTAATCACACAAATTTTTTAAAATCCACATTCATACTTTTATATATAATTATATATAATTATTCATTTAATTTAAGCGTTTCAACTGTGAACACTTCATTTATTCCAGAAAACACTTATCACATAATAAGCTGAATAATAAACTATAAACAATAAAGTGAAACACATTATCCTGTGCTTGTTTCTCAGCGCTGGCCGGTCTACTGTATGTGTTCTCCTGGGAACAGATCATACCTGGATGTTAGTGAGAAGTGTTTCTATGGAAGACAAGCCCTCGGGAAAGAGCAGCGGTGCAGGGAAGCCTGGAGGAAGCGTAGGGATGCTGTGAGAAACCCTCTCGTAGGTCTCGCGAGATGTGGGCGTGCACAGGACACTGTCTTCTGTAACAGGAATAAAACCACGTTCATCATAAAACATGTCAATAGACACAGTTTAAAGCTGAAAGTCCCAGTTTAAAGCATGACTGAGGAGCAGTGACGTACATGACGATATCAGGATAAATTAACCTTATCGAAGGATGTTTAGGTTTTTTTTTACTTTATCCAATGAAGCTCTTTCTTAGAGTGTCACAGTTTCCAAATGTGGAAAAATAACCCCTATTTCCGGTAACTAGTACTGTGCAAAGGTCTTGATCCACCTCATACTGTATTTCTTCACATTAAATTAAATGATGCTCAGCAGCAACCTCATTTCCCCTCTCGTCTGTTCCAACCACTCGGCATTCAGCATCACTGACAATCATCCGTCATCATCCAGACCTGTTTCTCACTGCTTCATGCCTTAACTTAGATGTGTTTCTCTGTGTAACAAATACAGAAAGATATTTCTCTGAAACATGCTCAGGTACAGAGACTGGACTGAAAACCTGTATAAAAACAACTATATAAAAATGCGTGACTCAGCTAATTGCTTTTATTTTATTTTACTATGACTGGTACGATGCAGTCATACATGGATGCATGACAAAAACGTAATTATAACCTTGTGGGGCTACAGACGTGTATGCATATGACTCTGTATTGTGATAATCAAAGTGCACCAGAAACTGACGGGAGACGAGGCTGATGCTGCTGTAAACTATTTTTTTCTAGCTTTTTATGATGATGATTTCAAGCGTTTTGTGTGAAACCCAACTCGACACTTTCCTCCCTTCCAGTGACTCACTGCATAAACACAGACGAAGCATGAGCATGCAAATAAAAAACAAGCTCCGGGGTAGGTAAGCTACGTTTTTTCCGATAACTAGATTTTTATAAAATGACTCGCGGCTTAAAACGGTTAAACTACATTTCGAAAAAAGAAAAGAAATATATCCTGCCCATCATTGCTGGGAAAGTCCTCTAGCCGAGAACGGAAGTTCAAGGATGGTGTCACGTCCATGTTCACAACCTCAAAGTTACAGGCTACAACCTCTACGATCCTCAGTCAATGACCTCATCACATGACCTCCTGTCAAGCTCCCTGTGCCTGCTCCCGGTCTCCTGATTACTCATGACACTGGCCTGTTTGCAATCACACTACTGGCTTCAAACTCTCAGTGTCAGTATGTGAAGTTAGTTTCGTGTCCTGCTTCAGGAATACCGTCCGAGTCTTGTCATGATTACGCTCTTGCCTCAATCTCCGCTTCTTTAAGGCTGGTTCATGTTGCACATACAATATGAAAAGCTATAAACTGAAAATACATGTTTAAAGATTGCATTTATTTAGATTGTTATAGGTGAATGTGCTTTTTTTTCCCTTCTTCTTCTTGTACTTGCACTGTAACAAGGTTCCTCGGGGTAAGACATTTAACATTGATTCTTTTTGGCAGACCTTTTTATCCAAAACAACTATGCAGATGAATCTAATCCATGAAACTGATGCAGTAATGCATAGCTCGGGTTACACCACAAACCAGAAATTGCAGGCTGGTTGTAGATGGACCCAGAGCCACAAACAAGCAGAGTGTTACTTACCTACCTTACAAACACTTTATCCTCTGAAACAGCAAGTTTCTATATGCAGAGCTGAGCACTTCAGCCCGTGCGTCTTTATGGCCGGGTGCCAGACAGGTCTAATAACACTCCAAGGTCGTTACAGCACATCAAAGCTACTTTGTGTTTCTAATGCGGCCCGTGTCACTCGGCCTGAATAAATGTCAGCTCGATCGTTCGCCGAGAGTCAGCATGTTCGGTCCACCTCTGGCCTCCACGCTGTAAATTTCCATCACTACTGCACCGTCTCAAACCTGGTCTTATTATGACTTCGACCATAGCGTCTTTGTTAGAGCGGCTGCGCTACACCTGCCGCCGCTGTACCTCAGGGTTCTAGCGACAATTCCGAAACAGGATAAGCACAAAGCCACTATACTGTTTTCATGTAAAATACCTCTGAACAAAGCTCTCCGGCTCGTTCTTTAATTAGAAAACACGTCGTGTTTCTGACTGAATTGCTTTGGAGATCTTAATTCGCCGGCTAAAACCGAAAGCCTAGAAGTTTGAATTTAAATTTTGTTAATGCTGCTTCCTTTATTTTCAGATAAAATGAATTTTTTAATATTGAAATGCATGTGGTGTAGTGTGCATGGAGGTAATATTCCATGTCGGCTGATATATCTGTCTATACCAAAATCAGACACATCAGTGTTACAGTAATATGTCGTAACATTTACAAGCCAATCATATTTCGATATGGAGCTGAAGAAAAGGCTGCATGGGATCACCAGCAAGATGATAGAGAAAAGAAAGCATTTTTTTTTACACTATTATTTTGTACTGATGAAATTGTGCTGACAACTGAGAAAAGTGTGTAATTTACTGTATTAGATCAATATCAATTATATCAATTATAGTTAAAAATACATGAAAATGACGAGCAATGTTAATGTTCTGGGGACAATGATGCTTAAAAAATGTTACAGTTTTACCTGAAATGTCTATTCACAAAAAAGACACGGGTGTGTAAGGCTGTTATTTGGTTATTAAGGCTATTAAGGTTATTATTTCTGTTCACACGTGCGTGTTGAAGTATAAACCATGTTGTGTTTCTTTACCTTTTATATTGTGTATATTTTTTTTAGGTATCTTTTTCCGTTTCCTATATTTATGTATTCGTTTAGAGTTTCCGAAAAGTTTTCAGTGACTTGAAAAAGCTTCTGCAGCACACTTTATGCCTGCATCAGTCGTAAAGTTTTGGATGCTTGATAATTACAGCAGTGCTGATCGGAGACCTGCACTTAAAGCAGCAGACGAGGCGCGCACACACACACACACACACACACACACACACACTGCAGCTCGCATGAGTTGTTTTTGATCAGGCCAAAGCCTTGATCTTGACTTCAGTCACTTCAAAGGGACTGCTAATGTATGAGGCCTTATGGTATGAAGCAGGTTAACCAGGGGCAACAGTTATTACGGCTCGGTAGCGAGAAGGAATTTGTCGTAGTATTGTACTTCCCTCTGATGTTTAGCAAATGTAGCTAATTATACAGGATGCCGATATTTAATACGGACTCATACCTGTGCGTCTGCGCGGTGCGTACGTCGCTGACTGATTTCTGTTGTGTACGATCTTGATAATGCCTAAAACATAATTAAACCAATAACATAATCATCACAAAGCTCGCAAGAATGTCTTTATAACAAACATGGCATATTGGATCTATCAAAGCGCCATGATAATAAGTCATAAGATGACAGTGATCTCAATAACATGCCTGCTGTTGCGTAGCTGCATGCTTTCAGAGCTGTTGAGTGCTTCTTTTACAGCCCAGAGATTGTACAGCACATTTATCAACATGGCAGTAAAAAAAAAAAAAAAAAAAAACTTCCAACCTCATACTTTGTAAATGCTGCACAGCACACAGGCTCTCTTCATCGAGGGTGCTGCGTTTGTAGCTGTAATAACCGACTTTGTGCAGGCTAATAAAACGTGTTGTTAAGAGAGGAGGGGGGGGGGGGGTGTTCGGGTGGGGAAGGTGACTTTCTCTTCAAAAACACAGCTGCTTTATTTCCATAACCCCGTCTGCCCATATGGCCCGAGCACTCACCCAAACCATGTGCATAAATAATGCTGTTTTACCGTATGTTTAGGACAGAATAGACCTAGCGACAAGTTGTGCTGCACTGTTATGCTAATCATAAAGTGGGAAGGCGCAAATCTGACTAATGCACGAACTACTGTACAACCATATGGCGCGGCGAACTTGCGGGAAATCAGATTCTTGGTCTTGTAGTTTTGAGATCGTCTTAAGCAAATTTGTTTTTTTAGCAAGATTGTTTGTAAATGCAATTGTTTTTGGACAGATTTACAAATTTTTACGCTGATTCTTTTTCATACTTACACGTTCAGGTTGCTGAATCAGCATGTTCAGGGTACAAATTATTTGCATTTAGAGACACCCACAAAACTCCATAAAAGGTAAACGAGTGTGAAATGAGAACAAAATGGCAAATGATCAATCGAGAAAAAGCTCAAATCGCGAGGCAGAACTTACATAATAATAATAATAATAATAATCCAGAAATTGTGTATTAAGTATGACTTATGTAACATCTCAAGAAATTGTTTGGTTCTTATTCACATATCACTACTGTACCAATAACCATAAAAATGTACAATATTATATTTCTATCGTTAAATAACTGAATCTTCAATTTAACAGGAGTTTCAAATTTATTTAGTAAAAAAATATATATATTATTTATTTATTTAGTAAGAAATTATAGTCACCTTGCATTACTCATTATCCATATCCGCTATAAATTCAGAGTTTTCCTTATAATTCTTAAATGCCTTATTTGTGAACACTGACTAACTATTTTGTTCCCATTATTTTGTATAAATGTCCAACTGTAGCTTAATTTTCCAACAGTCATATCAGATCCTGACAGCTGAAGAGGCCTGAAATTGGTCATGAACTTAGGAAGCTAAATTAAAGTCTCAATCGTCAATTCTACATTAAATGAGATGGAAAGCTACCTATTAATATTTTTGTATTTATTATAAATATACACTCATCCACCACTTTTATTTATTGCACGTTCATGCAGTTCGTCCAATCAGACAATCACGTGGCAGACAAAACAACAGACAAAAAGCTACAAGTAAACAGCTTCAGTTAATGTTCACATCAAACATCAAAGTGGGGAAAAAAATGTCATCTAAGTGATTGCAACTGTGGCGTATGTGATAATACAAGACGTTAAGTGCATAAAAAAAAAAATGCCGGTCTCCTGGGACTTTCACACACAGCGGTCTCAACTGAGTTACGTTCAGCAGGTAAAAAGCTTTGTCGATGAAAGAGGCAAGAACTTGAAGGAGATGGCCAGACTTCCCACGAAGGTTACAGAAACTCAAATAACCACATTTTACATTAGCGATGAGTATAAAAGCATATCTGAGAATGTTACAACTTAAGGGACATGTTCTGCAACAATGCAAGAGCGAATCGTTCCACAGGAACGGGAATCTCAGTCTACCGGGAGGCGTGCGAGCTTGCAGCCGTTCCTAATAAAATGGACGGCGAGTGCACATTCTTGTAGTTCTACAAATGTACGAAACAAGGAGTGTTTCATTAATTCAGCTTCCTGACAGGATTATCTGCAACGCCGCCGCAGCCGCAGGACTGCTTCCATATGCAGCTACGTATCCACCTCTTTAAATACAGCTTCATGTCAGATTTAAGTTTTTGTCGAATAAGTCACTTTCAACACAGTTTTGTCGAAGCAGCAGTTTTGACATACGGGATATTAGGCATGGCGCAGTATGTGAGCAATTTTAATTGCACTGAGACGTTCCGTGCTTAAAAATATTCCACTTATCTCTTCTGTGTTGGACTGTTTGAGTGGTGATTATAAAGAGCACAGGCTATTTTTACAGGGGTGGGCTGCGGGTGACAGGAAATATTTAATGGAAGTCAGTTAATGAAACTCTGGACCGGATTTAACTGCACGTCTCACTTTCTCTCTCTCTCTCTCTCTCTTGTTCACTCTGGGTTTTTTTTTCTCCCCCTTTTAGAGTGGATTTAACGGCCCCTGTCTATTTCTATGGCTGTGTTAGTTTCTCTGTCCATTTGTCTATCCGTATCAGACTTTATCAGCTCAAGTATCAGTCGCTTACTCTTTCTTCATTCCACTGCACACCCACTTTATCGCGTCTATTCTTGGACGTCCTTCACTTTAAAAACCATGTTAAAAATTCTCGGTGTTGCTTTTGGACCGCGGTGTGTTTTAAGTACATATAATGCCATACAGAATCCATTTAAACGAGCAGGTGCTCAAAATCTCACCTTCTGCCCGCTACGTGATAAAGGCTGATTAGATTTACGCCCCCCTCCCCCCACTTAGCTGACCAAAGCATCTTTATCCGATCTCTCCGTCTTGGCAGGAGAGTGAAGCCTGCTGTCACATCCAAGGTGTTTCAAAGATGAAAAACAATCCATCTCTTGCTCCCTCATCCATCCCCCCCCACCCCCTCCCCCCCCTTCCCGCTCTCCTGGCTAAAAAAGCCAGGCATCTGGAGGAATGTGATTAGCGGAATGCCAGCGTGGGCCGCTGGAGCACTCAGCGGGAAAAAACCTCACGTCGTGCCGCTGAACTATGGTGCCCCCACAGGGACAATCGGTGCTGACTTAGCACCGGCCGCCGCTCTGTGAAATCTGATGGATCTTTTGCGTGGCATTTTTTTTCTTCTTCTTCTAGCAGCACAAACTAGAAGCCTGTTTGATCATAAGCAGTCCTCTTCAATCCAAGGTCGTTTCCGCGCTCTCTTTCTATCTCTGCTCAGATTCCTCAGAGTAATGAACTTGTGCTAAAGTCCGCCGCAGTCAGCATTAGAGCGAAAGACCGGCGGAGAGCGAGGAGGATGAGGGACAACGTCTTTGAGGCTGGTCGTCTTTGAGGAAGACGCCTCGATTTCTGATCTTGACGCTTTCAGTTCTACCCCCCCCGGATGATTCATTTAAAAGCAAGGACAAAGAGGTCCTGTCTTCTCCGCACTAGCTGCTGAATGGTAGAAAAGGTTCTCTTTTCTTTTATGAAACGACCCTCATTTTTAAGAGATGCTGATAAACGAGACCTGTGAGCAGAAACGAGGAACCATTGAGAAATGGGCAGCGGGTTTCTTGAGATTCACTCGAGACGTCCATGCACAAGGTGGTGGTATACACCTTAAACATGGACGGGTGATCCATCGGTCCGCTGGAGCTGGACAGAACTTTGAGAGCTTTGTTATGTTGGGAATATTGGGAATCCACTTTAATGAACAACTTTACCTCAAGGTAACTTTTATTAGGTAACTTAAACGGTGAATTCGCTTCCACAACCAACAACAAGCAAGAAATTAAAAAACTACTTTGGCTGACAGTTAAACAGCGTCCTTTAGAAGATGAACTCGGAATATGGAAACGATTTTGAATATGCAGGACTTCAATTAATTCAGGAGAGTTAAACTCACTCAGTCGCTCATCGTCTATTGTCGTTCATCGACCCGAACCCTATCGTTTACCCTGTATACAGTCGCGGAGGGACCTGGAGCCTATCCCAGGAGGAGACTTGAGGCACAAGACTGGGTTCTGGACAGGGTGACAATCCATTGCAGGGTACACACACAAACACCAGTTAGCCTATCCTGCATGATGGGAGGAAACCCATCAAGCATGGAAAGAACATGCAAACTCCATGCACACAGAGACGGAAATCGAACCCGGACCCTGGAGGTGCAAGGCGACAGCGTTGACCACTAAGCCACCGTGCCACCTCAGAGTTGAACTGCATTTATAAATCTTGCTAAAACCCAGCCTGGCCAAGTTTTGGCCAAAATACAGCATCTACAGCAAGATTATAAAATGATTTACCTTATTCCAGTGCTAACCTAAAGTTAATCTTTGTAACTTTTCATGACTTGAGTCTGTCTTTGAGCCAAGAGCAGGTTAAAGCCAGCATGCAGATATGCAGTGTTCTTCACTTTGTGCAGGTTTTTACCCATCTGAAAGGAGCACCAGTTGTCCCTTTTTGGACATCTTGAAACGCTTCACAATCTTTAAAATGTGTACAAGTCGTATATGCGTGCACCGTTCGGTCAGACGTTCATGGTGCAGACGTACAAATTATTTGTGATCAAAACAAATTACGTGCTAATATTTGCTGTCGTTATTCGCTACAGCTCGTTACACCTCGGCTCTTCGAGAGCGCCAGGTCTAGGTATGATGAGCAGATCGTGGATATTGGTTACAAATGAAACAGCTTCTCAATTACCTGCTTCAGCTCGTCAGCCAGTCATGCCTGACGAGTGTCTGTTTATCACAGAACGTTCATCTCACTCAGAGAGAGAGAGAGAGAGAGAGAGAAACAGACAGAGCAATGCCGATTCTCATTAATCTAATGCACTGCAGCCCGTCTCATCATCGTTTACACCTTATTCCGGCGTGACTTTTATTAGCGCTCCTCTTTTAGCGGCGCCTCCGCTAAATGATATTGCTGCTCGAGCGTCTCGCGCGTGGTCCCGGCCGTTTCTCAACTCGCGCGAAGCGAACCGTAGGAGCTTCTTCTAACTCGTAAACTTACAGTACAGGCCTTGTCCTGCCCACTACCCGCCACTGCGAGCACACACAGCAGCATAGCTGATCCGGAGGTATCGTGGCGCGATGAGAAATTTGTGCTGACTACTCGCCCTTGCAAAAGTCCTCATTAAGCTAATGAAAGCCTTCAAATGCAGAAACCAAACAAGGGTTCTGGGAGGTTATTACAGAAAATTACACCTCCAGGAGAGCTGGGGGGGAAAAAAAAAAAAAAAAAAGGAGGAGGAAGGAGGGGGAGGAGGAAGGAGGGGGGGGGGGGAGCTTGTTCATTAATTCACGCTTCGCAAATCGCTAACTAATTTAGCCCCGCTGCCTTCTCTTTCCCACCCTAATGGATTATTTTCATAGAAATGTGAGCGAGCACATTGATTTTCTTTGTTCTCGGAACACGCGTTCTGAGACCCCATGCATGAGCGCAGAGAAAACACACTGAATTTTAATTTACATTAAAGCACATCAGGGGATCGTTCACAGGTCTGCTCTTCATACTGCTGCCGCGGTGCTCTATAGACAATGCCGGAATAATCAGGAGAAGAATATAGATAAGTATGTGAGGCTCAAGTGCACAATTGTGGCCCTCGATCAACTTTACAGCTGTTAGCGCATTACGTATTATTGAATGCAGAAGTTTACACACCCTTAGGGTTTTTTTTTTTTTTTTTTTATGGGTGAAAAGAAAAAGAAAGAATTGCATTTTACACTTTATCTACAAATAAATATAACAGATGCAAATTATCTATCATATAGCAAGGTTTCAAACATCTACAGAGAATTAAAAAAGAAAGTAGTCACAGTATTGCCATGATGTTTGTCGATTCCAGACCTGATTTGAAGAGCATATGCCATTTGGAAATGTCTGTTCTGAAATAGTCATTCTGTACCAATTATTATTATTATTTTTTTATTAATATACTTTTTTTTTCATCGCCCATGGATTTCTCAACTGTGAAACCTTATCTTTGAAACCTAACACACATATATACAGAGTAATCCAAAAAAAAAAAAAAAAAAAAAACATTCCAGGAAAAGAAAAATAGTATGATGTATATTATATTAATATAATATTAATAATATTATCTTATATATTAATATGCAACATGTATCAATAAATTTAGTATTTAATATTTATATATTTATACATATTTATATAAATGATAATATAGCCAGTATATATACTGTATATGCGATAAATTACATTTCTTTGTCATTTTGTTCTAATTTTTATGTGCTATTAAAATTTTAGGTCGTATTCTTTAGTGCAGAAAGTTTTTTCAGAATTTACAAGATAAAACAGATCCAGTTACTATGACAGGCGCTCAAGTCGAACTGGAAATTTCCTTGTGTAGAAAAACAGAGGCCAGTTATGAAGGTAAAAACTCCCCTTATTTCTCCCTGCTACACTAATACACTTATCCCAGTGTTTCACTAGTGCTTGGATACCATCAAGGTAGAATTTTTTTTCTGTACGCCAAAGCCATGATTGGACTACGTGCTCCACCTCTGAAACACAGGCCTCCCGGGAATTCCATTAATAGCCCAAACATGTGGAAATGGCTTGGAGGGAGGTCAGGACTGTATGGGGGATGTGGTGATAACTCCTGTAATGTGCAAGTGATGTTTGTTAATGATTGCGTGTGCACTTCCCACAGACGGATGCGTCTCTTCCGCAAGGTGGCGACAAGTTATCCGTCGACTCTCAAAGATCGTGCAGAATGAAAATTCGACGGGAACAACTGCAGTGAGCTCCGAGCCACCTCGGCCTGGAGTCTCATCACTGTACCGTGCTTGAAGTCTTCTCTACATGTCGATCGGCTTTACACTTCCATTCGAAAGCATTTTCATCACGAGTCCCATTTTGACTTGAATGCCTCCCAAAGAATCCCCAATGTGCATTGCACAAATATGCAAAAACATCATTTAACCATATTAGACTTTCTCAGCTTCCTACCCACAGCTTTCTGTACCATTCGCCTGACAAGCTACTGATGCCAGTCGAGACTCTTTCACCACTTGTCCCTTTACCCACTTTAATCCCAAATAACTCTCTCATGGTAATGGACATAAAACTTAGGAAATGATATAAAAGCCTCACCCTTTTCTGCATGCGTCCTTCTCGAGTCGTGGACTGCATCTTGGGTTGCCAGGTCCCCCTCTTTTGGTCCCGGGGGAGCATTGGGAGACAGGCCTAACAGAGCGTGGCCCAAGGAAAGGCCGTTTTGATGCACGGCTGCAGGTAAAATGGTGAAGAGCAGTCAGGACATGTTCAAGGGGGAACTAAATCTGACATTCCAAGTCATATCCAGATGTAGTGTATGACTTCACTCATCTACCGTACTAAAGATTTAAACTCTATATACTATAGACAGAAAAAAAAAAACCCTGACCTTTTTACGCTTAACATGAAATTTGAACATCACTCTGAATTTCCCACAAACTTTGACCATAAATCGGTCATCTTAAACCCGAATGAAGCCCAAAATCAAATCTTACTGCGGACAACCTCTAAACCAATCACGAAACCGGACACCTGGCTAGGATGTCTTATAAGTGCTTTAAAGTTGTCCACTTGAAATCTGATAAAAAAAATAGGATTTAAAGCACAGCTAGACGCGCTGCGCAGTTTTGAGGTCATACTCTCGGATCGGTTACCAAAGATATAACTTTTATATTAGTGTATTAGTCGGGATGATAAAAGCAGGAGGCTTGACATGTGCTTGTGCAGGTTTTATCTCCTAAAGTAAGATCCAGATCCAATGAAAGTTTTCCTTTCAGCAGATTATACCGTATCATCTTATACCTAATGCTAAAAGCCTGGCACACTCGCGAGGCTGCAGTGTGCGCCCGAGTCGCCACATTATCATAAAAGCACATATCCCGAGCGCTGCGTGAGTGTGAGTGAGTGCGCTAGTGTGTAGTGAAGCAGAGAAATGGTTAAAATGTATTTGTGACACGCATAACAAATCCAGACACTTTTTTAATATAGGTGTTTAGATAGAAGTTATATAATTATGTCATTATTTATTTATTTAGTGCTCCCTCTTTTGCAGACAAAAAGCCCAGTCTGTGCTCGGCTGGCAAAAGGAAAGTGTAAAGTAAAGTGTGTGTGTGCGGACGTACGCGGCCGATCAGACGAGCTCTCGGTGTGAGCAGGAGAACTCGACGCGCTGCTGCTCTGCCTGGAGGATCCGTGACTCCCTGACCTGCGGCCGTCCTCCAGGGAGGGAGATGGGGATGGACTGTCTCGGACTCTCTCCTTAAACACACACATCGGTGTCATCAGTTTACTCACAGCTCGGGCAATCAAAGCTCTAATCATCCTGACACGCTTTAACTGCCGTGGCTTCTTTCCTCGCCCTCTGGATCTGCCTGATTTATCCTTCGGCTTGGAGCCCTCATTAATCCTTAATCATTTACACTCATCGAAATACAAAAACAATACTCCTCTTTATTTACTCCTACATTATTATGTTTAAGTTAAAAGCTGTTTAAATCAAACTGATCCTGAGACTGTGTCCTAACCTTAATGACGGAGGTGGCCACGCGGCTCGAGTCGTTCTGCACCTGGGCGCTGGCGGCCATGCTGGCGATAGTGCTCAGGTGGTTCATCTGATTCATCGCCATGGTGACCGACGCAGGGGGCAGGCTTACAGGAATCAGGGGGTGTGACATCATCATGAATGGCAGCTCCAAACCTGCTGAACACATCAACGACACCGACGGTCAATCAACAGTGTGGGGGAAAGGCATTAAAAACAACATCTGCCAAAACATGCAAGTCCACTAATCAGTTCTATCCTACTGTATATGGAAGAGTTCGGCTTATTGACTGAAAAACTGGAGAACGCGGTCGCAGTCAAGAAACTGCCTTCTGTACATGAGCTTCAGGAAGCAGGTCGGATCCGACTGGTTGTGAAGAATAAAGGATTTCGTACTAAATATTGATTGTTGTATAAAACAACAAATTATTCTTATCATCTCATGATGTCACCTTTTTTTAATTAACAATGTCATTAAAACATTGAAAATCACTTTTGTCTCATTGCTTTTGGCGAGCACTGTGCAGTTATTCATACCTTATATTTTCACTTTCCTGCACCCTATTGTATCCTTGTGCAAAAGTTTGCCCACCCCTTAGTTATTTGAATGGAGTAATGAAACTCTAACCTGCAACAAAACAACAATCCTAAAGCAGCGTTGACGAAAGTATAGTTTCGAAAGAGTTAACCTCCAGATCTAATACGAAGAAGGCAGTTCATGTACAGTACATTGTGCTCTCATATATACAAATTGTGTATATGATGTATATCATATCCTATATACTCATCATCACTCATCATCTATACCACTTAATCCTGTATTCAGGGTCATGGGGAAGCCTGGAGCCTTGGCTTGGAGACTTGGTGCACCCTTGACAGGTTGCCAATCTATCGCAGGGCACACACACACACACACAAACACACACACACACACACACACACACACACACACACACACACACACACACACACACACACACACACACACACACACACATACACACATACACACACACACACACACACACACACACACACACTCATTCACACACTACGGCCAATTTGGGAACGCCAATTAGCCTAATCTGCAGGTCTTTGAACTGTGGGAGAAAGCCGGAGTACACGGAGGAAACCCACCAAGCACGGGGAGAACATGCAAACTCCATGCACACAGAGACTGGAATCGAGCCTGGCCACTACACCACCGTGCCGCCTATTCTATATACATGTAATGCAAATTAAAAACAGAGATTTGTATAAAAACATAACCATAATGGCCCTTTAATCCCAACACGCGGTTACACCTCTGTTAAAAAAAAAGGGGGGGGGGGACATTTCCGGTAAACACAACTTAATTATGAAATCTATTTATGCTGAAGGATGTGGTGTTAGTTCTCAGCATGGCAGCGAGTGTTTTCTGTTCCATGCTGCACACCAATTAGCTCCTTCTCGAACCGCTGCAGATGTCTTCATCCATAACCACCCGGTGATAAATTAGAGCAGATGCTATTTGGAGTGCAACACGCTGCACGACAACAGCAGGGAAAAAGTTGATTTTCTCTGATCGTCTCTGATCGCTGGTTGCTTTGCTTGTTTAGTTCGCTAATCTAATGCTCGGTGTGCCGGAGTTCGCTCGCCCACTTCTGCAGTCATACGTGTGGGCGTAGGCGAGCGACAAGAACGGCAGAATCCAATCCACTTCGGGTTGGACAGGTCAGTGCTCGAGATTAGATTCGGTCACTCGGCTATGGCTGCTGGCCATCTCTTTGAAACGCGGGATGAAAAAGGAAGCACATTGTAGCTCATTTCCTTCAAAAGACTCATCTGTTTTTCTATCAGAAGTTGAACGGATTCTGAGGTCGGTGCTCAGAAGAAACACACACACACACAGATAGACATACACCCATATTCACGGCCACCTGGCAATCTGATTTTCTGCTTTTGAACCGAAATACCAGCCAAAGCTCGGCGAAAGGTCAGAGGTGCCTCCTCATCGTCGGAGACTAAACTTGCGTGGGAGAAAACAAAAGGCGACATGCTCCCTCCCAAACTCCCCTCCTCCTGACATTTTTGCTCACAGACAGAGGAAAGCAGATGAAGAAAAAGACGGCAGTGTGTGTGTGTGTGTGTGTGTGTGTGTGTGTGTGTGTGTGTGTGTGTGTGTGTGTGTGTGTGTGTGTTGGGGGGGGGGGGGGGTAGTT